>JAMBLF010000320.1:0-306399 GCA_030578115.1 Leucoptera coffeella | reverse complement strand
ATTTGTAAACGTACTTCTATCAAGGTAACTGATACGTCGACAGTAAATACCACGAACCAAATAAATCCTCCATGTTAAATACGAACTACTAGCAATGTAATGGTAATAAGTATGAAAACTACTCCAATATAAAGTGATATCTTACTTTGGAAAGGCGGCGTGAAGTATGCGTGTGTATTTATTAAGTGGGGAACAGACCTGGTTACAAAGATACGGGGCTTGAAAAATAAATAATTCAGCAAGGAATTCAACGTTTATTTATTGGTACAAATGAATTATTACTAATGGATTATGCGTTTCTTTACAGGATAGACAACAAACATTTCCTCTTCGAAAAGTAAGCACATCCGACAGTTCGTCTAACGGACATCTGCAAAAGAGAGAAGTGAACGATAAACCTCCTCCGCCCCCACCGGTAAGCATATTTTTATATGGACACGGAAACATATCGAAATCTTGCTATAATTAAAAACGTGCCCACATATAATGATTAAAAGTAAATATACGTATAATTTACCATTTATATCAAAGCAATGATATCATCAATACATGTAATGAATCTAATTTAATTTTTATTTATTGCGATGGACAGGATTTCTTAGGAATTATTATCGTCAGTCTCAGCTTAGGGCTTATGATTGTTATTTAACGAATAACAATTCACTATTACTAAAAAATCATTAAAAAAAAAATTCAAGCAATAAAAAATTCAATTACTTATCTCAGACTAGCACGGGATAATTACTGGCCGAATTAAATATATTGACAATGCTTGATATGTTTTCAGATGCCACTGTCTAATGGAATCAGTGAGACAAAGAAAACAAAAGAAGCAGTTAGTAACAATGGATACCTAGAAGCGTCTAGGAATCATACGAATGGCGTTAATCAAAATAATGGCACCTTAACGAGGACGCCGACTCCTGATTACAATAATGTCCCAGATGTATCTCCATTGAAGATTAACAACGAAACTAAAAGTAACAAGTCTGAAATGAAATCTCTAGAATCACATAAAATGCTAAATTCTTCTTCAACTATACCAAAGCCGCCTCCAGCGTATTTCATGAGACCGCAAAACGGCGTAGCAAGTAAAAACCCAAGGCCCGTGTCAGTCACGATAGGGGAATATGGCACTGCGGCGAGTTTGAGAAGACATCCATCGAAATTAGGCTTCTTGCATACAGACAAAATTGACGGGGTCGACTTAAACGGGGATACGCCGATATCAAATAGGCTGCAGTCAGAGCTGGCTCTCACTCTATCAAGGTCAAACTTAAAGAAAACTAATGAAGGCCTGGTAAGTATCAGAATAAAGGTTTAAAATTAAAAACACCGATAACTACATACACATTAAATATGAGATAGCCGAAAGTTGAGATTCAACCCAGTCTTACAAAATATAAATAGTAATTAGAACCTGTAAATATTAAAAGTTACTACCTTAAACTTGTGGAAGTACAATTTGATACGTCGAGTATAAAATATTGAATAGCTTAATTGATAGAAATTAAAGCTCATAAAAGTAAGTAAGAAGTACTTAAGTAAGTTCAGTCAGCAACTGACAGTAACAAGAAAAACCGGTCAATTAAGTTTTCAACCATAAACGTTAAGGAGCTAGCCAAGTTAATTAATAAGGACTAGGTAAATAATTTTAGAGCTAATATAGAGCTCGAAAGTTTTTAATCTGTGATCGTCGAGATCATTGAAGTTGACCACTGCTTGATACAAATTAATAGCGCGGTTTTTTTTTCCAAAAGACGAACTTGGATTGTATTGAGTGTAATGGGTTTCAAGTGGATGCCATGGTATTCTCAGAAATACTGGATGCTTTGGTGTTTCCGGGTAACTTTCTGAATAATCCGAAAGAGTTAACAGTCGCGACATATACTTTTCCATATGTTATTCGCACAAACCAACACGGCGCAATCTATATTTTAAATTCCAGAATCTCACTAAGCCTGCTTTAGAAATAAAAGATGAAAACTTCAAAACTCGTTACGGTAACAACCTGCTGCCTTTACCACCCACTATTTCGATACCGAAAGTAGCGGCAGCGGAAACATGTAAAAAAAGTAATTCGACGAATCAATTCAATAGTAAGAGTGGTTGCCGTACTAACAAAGTGTGTCACAACAGTTTGCTCCAATTGTACCTAGCACGTTTTTAACTTCTACTAATTAATTTAAAGTAATACACGACACGTTTGTATTTGATTGTTTGTACGCTTCACATACTGTTAATACGTTGATCTACAAAAATTTTCAATGAAATAACTCACTAAAATATGCCCATGGGTCATTTGTTTCACCATTTAACTCACAGATCGCGATCGGGAAAATCTATTATTGATACTTATTCTAATTAATTTATGCACTCTATAGACTAAAAAATTAAAAATAAAAACAGACTATTTCGTTATATTTATCTCATGTTAATATTATTGTTTTTTCTTTGCAGATAAATGGAAGTCTTCAGTGACAAACCCGATATGAGCATAGAAGAATTACTAGAATTTCACTGTCGGACAGTCGTAGTTAAATTTTTTTAAATAGCTCCATGCATGCCGAATGTTTGTGCTAATAAGTGGTCTAAAAATTATCTCTTAGTTATGTTTGTACTCACTCGATCTAAAAGAGTCACATTTAGCGTAGCATGGGATAAAATATAGAATTAATATACTGAAATTTAATTACTCAACCAAAGTTGATAAGCTCCAATATTGTAACTGTAAATAAAATATGAGTAGGTATATGAAGATTTAATTTAGTGCCAGATCCTTAAGTAGCTAGTACTATTGTCCCATAAATTATTTTTAAAGCTAAGTCATACTGTGTACTTTTAATTATAGAGAAGTTAATAAAGTGTGTACCCCTATACCTTGTTTTATTTTTGAGTTACGGAAAAGGTTTTTTTGTAACGTAAACTTCACGAGTTTAACTTTTCACTTGGACAGAAAATTATTCCTGAATCGAAACCACTTTTCATCGAAATGTGGTCGTCTAATGGCGCTGAGTAGTATATTGTATAGTTAAATGTAGTCCTTGTTCTGGCCGAGGAAAAATAAAACCTAGAACATGAGTTTTCTCGATTTATATCGAAGTTATTAATATTATCGAACTTAAATCCTTTGTTTCTTAGATCTGTTCCTGTTTACATCAATTAAAATATGTATCACAACCAGGACCACCAAAAACCAACCCTTACAGAACTTTCTTCAAAAAAAACTTTCAGCATTTAATTAGGGTTGACATTTATTTTCTTAAACCGGTTGCATATTCTCAGTAAATGGCATATCCATTCTAAATATACTTCTATATCACTTAGCATTTACAAAATGTGAAGAAATTCAAATTTAATAAAAAAGAACAAGTAACACATAAAATAATTTATATTATTTACACAATTTGATACATCTTAAACTGAAATAACATACCTACCTAACATATTTTTTACATTCGTAGTTTATATCTAAATATCTACACATTATGTAGTCCAACATAGTAATTGATCAACAATTTGAAGCACTTATCTTATGTTTATGCTTATTTAAAATTTCTTCAATTAAACTATTCAAGTACTGCTTCTTTTCATTTCTGCTGCGTAGGTTCGACCAGTTATCCCATGTTATCTGAAAATGAAATACAGGTATATGTTATCTTTAATAATCAATTTGACATTTATATTCCTTTGCCCATTAGGTCATCCTTTTTAGTAAGTTACAGGCTCGAGCAGTCCTATTTTTCTTAATTAAGACTATAGCTACAAATATGCAAGAATTTGTAAGAGAGTATCTGGGTCTAGAAAGCCCTGCTCAACCCTCCCGAGACTATAGAATCATAATAATATGTGACTTACATAAATTAAAATACACATGACTAATTTAACTTAATCTTAAGATTGTATGGAGTATGTAATGAAAATAAATGTAATGATAAATGTTCATATTCATGCTTCTTTATCTTTAATGGGATAAGCAGACTAACAAACACCACCTTCAACAATACTGACAAATGACTCTTGCTTCACTCTCATCAATAACCTTCTCTAAAATGCTGTTCTGTTCTTCATGCTATATAAGTCCGCCTTGAGAAGAATGTCTAACACTGATGTTGGTTATTTAACCACTGAACACCCTTAAAGGGACTATAGTTATGATTCATATGTATGTATGTACTTGTTTGTTGTTTGTTAATATACAAAAAATATTTACCAAGCCTGGGTAGTATCCTAGTGTTTCTAGTTCAATAACTTTTCTGTAAAACGGCCCAGTGACTTGATTGTTGTTGCGTATAAGAGCATTTCTCCCAGCCACTACCAACACTATCCAGATGTTGTCATCGGGTGGATATATCACAGTACCAAATTCTTCACTAGGGAAGTTCACTGGCAGTGGGGATCCTTGTTTGTCATTGCACATTATGAGATCTGCAGAACAAAATATTATGTTACATGTATAACAAATCAAATTATTGATTTATAAACATTATCATGACTCTGGACAGAAGTACACCCTAAAGAAAATAAAGGGATCTTAATCTATATATTAAGTTTGGCATTGATTACAAGCAGGAGGTTAGATTAGGTAATATCTGTGCAAATGCTTACCACTTCTCTGGTGATGAGTAAGTATGTGGTCACCACACACATATTCGGTTCCTCCACGTATTTCCCTCAGTATAGATATTGATTCCAGCATCACCTTTTCATTGACATTAAAGGATTTCTTAAAGTTTTCATTTGGAAAATAATCTGTGTATCTTTTGGCTATCAGTTTAGACGATTTCTTGTCAAGTCTATAGCAGTCAGATTCTTTGAAAAATATATGTACAATGTTGTTGATTGTTAAAATTTCCTTCCCATATAAGTAAGGATATTTTCCATAACAGTTAATTAGGAATTGGGGATCAAGAATTTTATTATATAAATCTAAACAGTGATAACCAGAAAGTTGGAAAAATGAAACGCAAGATGCAAATGAGCGTGGATGCATACGAATTTCATTTTCTCTGCTTGGCTGTCTTAATTCATCCATTATTTTTCCAAACAATTCTTCTGAGTTTTTTGGTTTATAATTAAATGTACCAAAAGAAAGGACAAGCCTCTCGAAATCCTTAATTCTTGAACTCGAAACCTCCCTAACAACTTTTTCTGCAATTCTATCTAGACATTGCTCATGCAATGTGAGAGTGCCTGTCCCCACTAATGCAACATGTACACAGCACATTAGTGAAAGCCTGTGGATTTCAGATTGTAGTCTTTCTAGTAAATTGTAAATTTTATCATCTGTTGACATTTTTATAGAGTATCTAATGACTTTAAGAAGAGCTGCTAATGATACCTCGTGTATGTCACTAGCAGATTGGATGGTCGCATCAATCATGTTACAAATCAACGGCTGGCTTCGTATTGGTGTTTTGCTCTTAAAGAAACCCATACACATAATAGCCAATTCCTCTACAGTCATTGTATGAAACAATTCCTCAAATCTCACTTCAAAATTATGCATATCATAAGGCTGTTTCCTTAAAATACCAACATAAAACAAAGCCTGAACCAGCTGAGTTTTGCTTAATCTTTTGGCTTTAGTTGCTAACTTTTGGATAACTTTATCAACATATTCAGAGGGCTTAACAACATTTATCATAAAAAACAATGAAACATATTGAAGCATTTCATCAAAAGACCAATCAAAACTTCTGGAAATGCAAGTATCATCTAATGCTGCCCAGATCTCAATGAAATTTCTTGTCCTAATTGATTTTGTAGGTGGGAGCTTATCTAAAGCATAAAATAACAGCACTAATTGCTCATCAGTTGCATATCTGATTTTGTCCGATAATTGGTCTATGTACTGATCAAACATCTCGTTTGATATACATAGGCTGTGTTGTATACAGTAATCAGCTATCAATGGCAAAAATTCAAAGATTTCTTTATCTGAAAATGTTGTCCAATCTACATTACTGAAATCACTAGGTAATTTGCTCTGTGCAGTTTTAAGTGAATTTAATTGTTCAATATATTTAACATCCTTTAGCTTAGTGGCGTATCCTTTGTTTTCCATTATACCGTAGGCATAAAGATTTTCACGTTCCAAATAAATTTTGTCGCATAGTCTCGGCGCTACTTGAATGCTTCGTATGAAGTTTATGTTAAGTTCCCGCTGCAATGGTGTAAATAAATTACTATAAGAGGTAGAACTGTGAATAACTCGTCTTAAAATATTCATAATTAAAACTTTTCGTTCCTTCAACAACAGAATATTTTGGTTATAGAGCTTTGATATAATCAAAAATCTACACAAAAAATTAAAATAGAACAGCACTTATAATCTTTCACATTATATAGTAAAAATAATTTATCTTTTATAATACAAAGTTGTAAATAACCGTGATTTGAGGTTATCTAAATATCTCAAGATTCAATTTGATTCAATTTAAATTCTATCTCAATTTGCACTAAGATACTACCAATAGTTTTGCCTAATTCAGGCTTATTACGGAGTGCAACTTTTTTTGAGCTTAATATTATTTCATTATGTATTCCGTTTAAACTTGATATGAAATAAAACAAGAAAAACAATTTCAACGATGTCACTATTTACAAGCATTGAATATCTACCGGATTTTTACTTACTTGATTGTTCAATTGTTATATTTGTTCGTATTCGTATCATATCTTTGCGTAATGCACCGGATAAATTATGAAGAAACTTCTATTCCACAAAATGCCATTAGTCAGTGTTTATAAATGGCTATCACATTGAGTACTGCCTATCTGGTTAACATGCAGGTTCAAGGTGGCTATAGAATAAGTACATCAAGAATTGTTGAGATGGTCACTCAAAACCCTAAATACCACGAAAGGCTTAATTATCGTAGCAGCGTTTGTGTTTTGCCATAATATTTTAATCCATATTATGTAAAAACTATACCTTCCTTCCTTTGTTGACATGACTTTAGTACAGCATTGCAGCAGCAGAGATTTCGATAAGATTAGCAAAAGATACTTTTATTTCAGGTAGGTGCAATTTTAATACTAAAACATAATTCACTACTATTATGGATTATGATTAGAATTTTCTAGAGATCGCGCCACATAAATTGGCAGTTGGCGGCGTCGCCACAGTCGCGTAATTCAGTGTTACCAGTAAACACGCCAAAACTAGCACTCACTGTGCCATACGGCTCGATACATTTATAGGTTTCAATTGTAACGGTCTTTGGTTGCAGAGCTATAAACTCAGATAAAACAAATTAATATATCAAAGTCAAAATATGTTTATTAAACTATTTCAAACATGATTAATAATTAACGGGACTTATCCTTCTTATTATATATTACATATATTATGTGTTCCTTCACTCTGTCCGCAATAGACCGTTTAGTCTGTCCGACGTAGGATTTCCCACAGCTGCTATCAATCTTATACACACCCTTATATCTTATATCATGAGTATAAATCGCTAATCTCTTAAAACTATTATTTCAAACATGGCACTGAGCATTGTCTTTAAATATTTTTTACCGAGGTTAGATCAGCGGAGACCCTAGCTTGGAGAAGAACTAACAAGAAACTCCGGAAATCAATTTATTATAATCACCCTTAACAAACATAAAAATTACAAAGAGTGGGCAAAAAACACAACGCTGGTAATACTAAATTTACTTTTCATACAAAATAACACGCAATGGCGGAAACGTCAAATTTAGTTCCAAGTTTGGCTACTGCCACCGTATGTGGCGGGTACTCTAGTAGCAGTAGGCAGCCAATTTATGTGGCGCGATCTCTATATCTTAAATTATAAAAAAAAAATTTATTATTTTATTTAATCTGTGTCGATGTAGCGAGCCGACGACAGAACGGCGGGATTCGGCATTATACCGTGCGATTATTTGTTTGTCGTGAGCGTTTGCGTTCATGACGTGTGTTTTTGCGCAAATTTCGATGTTAGTCAGTATATTAATTGAAATGTTGTAATTCGTAGTGGACTTCCGATTTACATTATATCTTTTGAGCACATTTATCTTTCATATTAACATCTTTCTTTCATCTTTGCCGGAGCGTGTATTATAAACGATGTCTACCGAGGAAGCAATGGATGTTGCAGATGTAGTAGATAATGAAAACTCAGTAAGTATTTGAACAACATTGTTCATATCCTACACCAATATTACTGTTCGACTCTTTTGAACTTTTCATTCTTGGTTTCATCCGGCATCCTTGTATTGCATCGTATAAACAAGATTACATTCTTAAATAGTTATTTCAATTTTGAATTGCTGCAACCATGATGTGAAATTCCTATTTGGTGGATACTATTTTAATAGTTACACAATTCATGTTGGGTGATAAGTAAACTGTGCTGGCAGTGGGTTACTTAGCACTTTACTTACTAAGAATTTGTTTGGTTATAGCGGTCATCAAGTGAGGCATCCTCTAGAGGAAAAGAAGGAGATTTCGAAAGCAAGATTGAAACTGATCGCTCTAAGAGGTTTGATTTCCTGCTGAAACAAACTGAGATTTTCTCCCACTTTATGACTAACACCCCTAAAAGCACTGGAAGCCCCCCTAAGGCAAAAGGAGGAAGACCCAAAAAGTTAAATTTGAAGGAGTCTCCTGGAGAACCAGGTGCTGGAGAGTAAGTACACAAGTTACTTTTCAGTTATTTCAATTTTTAGCATATTTGTTATGTATTTTTATTAGTGGGTATAGATTTATTATTGTTGTTATGTTCTTAGCTTTACTTTTAATAACTACTTTAATTTCTACATACATACATATACATCACGCCTGATTCCCTGTAGAGGGGTAGGCAGAGATCACGGATCCCCATTTGTCCCGATCCTGACAGACCACTTTCGCTTCATTGATATTCATACATCCTCTCATACACTCTCGGCGGTTATAGGTACTCCTAACGTCACCTTTTTTCAATATAGCGTCTATCTGACTGTTATATGTCTTAAGAGGCCGGCCCCTATGTAACCGCCCTTACACTTCACTCATATATATTCCTTTTGTCAATCTGCTATCATTCATCCGCATAACATGTCCAAACCATCGAAGCATGCTCTTTTCAATCTTAGTCACTACATCTTCTTTCAAACCGCAACCTTCCCTTATCACACTATTTTTAATTCTATCATTCAATGCCACTCCTAACATGCTTCTCAGTGACCGCATTTCGAAGGCATTGATTCTACTTTCATGCTTCTTTTGTCATACCCAATTTTCATGACCATAAGTCAATGTTGGAACCAGCACAGCCCTATGAATAGCCATACGTGCCGAATGAGAAATCAACTGGCTACCCATAACACTATACATAGCCCCATTAATCTTATTACCTGCACACACTCTACGTTCAATATCTCCCTCACATTTTCCGTTATTAGTAAAAAGTGTTCCCAGATACACAAAATTTAATTTATTACTTTTAATTACTTTTAATTTCTATTACGTTAATATTAGTTTCTTTGTTAATTGTCTGCTTTAAGTCATAAACAATGTTATACATATACTTATGACACATAAATTAAAAATATATTTAGAATAGAATACAAATGACACTGAGAGTTACTTTGGTAGTATTTAGTAGATAAAAATCAATGCAAACTTCCAACTTTTCAAAGTATAGACATCTTAATGTGTATATGTTTGCTTTATAGTCACAGACACAGAAAAACAGAACAAGAAGAAGATGAAGAGTTACTTGCGGAAGCCAACTCTAAAGCGATATTCAGATTTGAGTCATCACCCCCATACATTAAAAATGGAGAGATGCGTGACTATCAAGTGAGGGGACTTAATTGGATGATATCCTTGTATGAAAATGGTATCAATGGAATCTTAGCTGATGAGATGGGTCTAGGAAAGACCCTTCAAACCATCTCCCTTCTTGGATATATGAAGAATTTCAAGTAAGTGTAACTGAATGAATTTGTACACTTATATCTGTAGTATTATATTATCTGTGCTTATATATTCGATAGACATCTTTTACTAGCAATATAGGTATTTACGCTTATTGAATTTTATGTAAATATATTTGCATCCTCAAGGAGGTGGACAGAAATTTGGAGACAATACGGCTCTTGGTCTATTTAATGTGTTACTTAGTGGGTTTTGATGATATTATGATTGAACTAAAATATAAAATAGGAACAATACCAAATGTATATTTATTTTTTACAGAAATGTTCCTGGCCCACACATTGTGATTGTACCAAAATCAACTCTCCAGAATTGGATGAATGAATTCAAAAAGTGGTGTCCATCTCTACGGGCAGTTTGCCTTATTGGTGATCAGGAAACAAGGGTAAGTAAAATATTTTGATATTCAATATTATGGCTCATTTTATTTAAATCTCCATTTGTCATAACTTAAAAAAAAAAGAACAATACAATTGTTGAACATTTTGAATATTACAAATTAATTTAATAATTTTGTGCATAATAAAGAATGGTTGTATACCATCAAAATCAAAAACTAAAAGTTTACTAAATAAAATTTATTATATGATTTCAGAACACTTTTATCCGTGAAGTATTGATGCCTGGAAACTGGGATGTTTGCATAACATCTTACGAAATGATCATACGAGAAAGATCAGTCTTCAAGAAATTCAACTGGCGATATATGGTCATTGATGAAGCCCATCGTATCAAGAATGAGAAGTCAAAGCTCTCTGAGTTTTTGAGGGAATTCAAAAGTATGAACAGATTGCTGTTGACTGGTACACCCTTGCAGAACAATCTTCATGAGTTATGGGCACTGCTGAATTTCCTTTTGCCTGATGTCTTCAACAGCTCAGATGTAAGTATTTTAAGACTTGAATGTAATTGTGTTTTTTAGATGTGATTAAAGTGGAGGCTTATTATTTTGTATCAGTGTTGTCTTTATAAATTATAAGCAATTGTTGGTATATCTAATAGTGTATTTAATTTGAAAAGTAGAATGTTTGATAGGAGAATTAAAACTAATGTTCGGATCAGGTTAGGTTAGGAATATATTAATTAATATCTAAATCTGATTGCGTTCAGTTGAATTAATTATTTATACTCTATAGCACTGCCATTATAGCTATGTATATTGCAAATACTCATATATTGTTATACATTACAGGATTTTGATTCATGGTTCAACACCAACGCTGCTCTGGGTGACAACCAGTTAGTAGCGAGATTACACGCAGTATTACGGCCCTTCCTATTGAGAAGACTCAAGGCGGAGGTGGAGAAGAAACTGAAGCCTAAGAAAGAGGTGAAAGTGTATGTGGGCCTCAGCAAAATGCAGAGGGAATGGTACACCAAAGTGCTCATGAAGGATATTGATATTGGTGAGTAATTACAACAGTTTTCTGGTTTTGTACCTAAATATAATGTAACCATAGTTGTAAATATTTTGACCATGTTGTAAAAGGCGACAGAAATAAAGCCCGATATTAGCATGAAAGTGATATTTTCTTTGTTTTTTAACGTTATTATTATTTTGTTTATTTTAAATGAAACCTATAAAATTTTCATAAAATAAAAGTTCATTAGGGACGAAAATGAGGTCATATTACGAACACATACTATCTCAATTAAACATTATTCTTTTATTCTCCAGTTAACGGCGCCGGTAAAGTCGAAAAGATGCGTTTGCAAAACATTTTGATGCAGCTGCGCAAGTGTTGCAACCACCCCTACCTGTTTGACGGAGCCGAGCCTGGTCCTCCATACACCACTGATGAGCACTTAGTGTTCAACTGTGGGAAACTAGTGATCCTAGACAAGTTACTACCCAAACTGCAGGAACAAGGGTCCAGGGTGCTTATATTCTCCCAAATGACGAGGATGCTGGATATATTGGAAGATTACTGCTTGTGGAGGCAGTTTAAAGTAAGTTACGGGTGTATAGTGTGAAGATGTATTTATAAATTATTTGCTGACCGTAGTGAATTGATACTGTTATAAGGTAAAAAATAATCCTAAAAGGTGACAAGTAAATTTGGTTATCTAAAGCGAATGTAATTAGTCTGTTTCTTTTTCTCAGCAGTCACAGGGATCCACTGCTATACTTATGCCTGCAATTTCCTCCACTATGACTAATATACATATTGAACATTGTTATAAAATATATATTATACTTTAAAAACTGTCAAGCTCTTAAAACTCTTATAAATTGTTACAGTATTGCCGTTTGGACGGTCAGACCCCCCACGAAGACCGTAACAGACAGATCGAAGAATATAACGCAGAAGGCAGTGAGAAGTTTGTCTTCATGCTTTCGACCAGGGCCGGAGGTCTTGGTATTAACTTGACCTCGGCTGATGTCGTAATCATTTACGATTCGGATTGGAACCCCCAGATGGACTTGCAGGCTATGGATCGAGCTCATCGTATTGGGCAGAAGAAGCAGGTATACATATAGTAATAAAATTATAAATATGAAAAATAAATACTTTGCTCCTTAGTGTACTGTCTCATTATTTATGGGTAAAAAGTCTGCTAGTTTTCACTATATTTGCTAGTCAGGAATCGTTTTAGGCATTTATAGGCGTTTTAGTCTCGCTTACTAATATATCCACTCTTTAATTTACAAGGTATTTACTATCTGTAACTGACGACACGTTGAGCACTAATTTAGTGAGTACTGGATATCTCATGAAAAATGCCCTTAGAATTTTACTTATGTCTCTGACTATCCAGAGAAGTCATAAGTGAACAAATTCTTATTATTCTTTATTTTATAGGTTCGTGTATTCCGCCTTATAACTGAAAACACAGTTGAGGAGAAAATTGTGGAGCGAGCAGAAGTGAAACTTCGTTTGGACAAACTGGTCATTCAATCGGGTCGCCTTGTCGATACGAAGAACCAACTTAACAAGGATGAAATGCTGAACATGATTAGGCATGGAGCGAACCATGTGTTTTCCTCAAAAGACTCTGGAATAACCGATGAAGACATTGACACTATATTGGCTAAGGGAGAAGAAAAGGTAATGTTCTATAAATGTTAAACTATAGTTACATTGTAAAAGTGTGGCACTCACTTTCCCTTGGGTTGGTAATATAATGTTTGTATCTTTATAGCAACTCAGGTTGAACAAAATTTTAAGTTACAGTAGTTTTTGGCTATGCTTTAGTTAATTTTAATAAAAGAGAAAAAGAATAAGAAATAGAGAGTTTATATACTACAAATGTTTTTCAGACTGAAGAATTGAAACAAAAGCTTGAAAATCTTGAAGAATCATCATTGCGTGCTTTCTCTATGGACACACCTACAGACTCAGTATATCAGTTTGAAGGTAAGTTTTCATATTTACAATGTCTAGAATATGTCATGTACCTTTTATTCCGTCTACTCATACACAAATTGATATAAAAAATATAATGTTTCTGAGAACAGAATGAGAAATAGTAATATGAACTTAAAAAATAAAGTTTTATGGATCTGCCAGGTGTATTAGATAGTTATCATGTTTAAAATTCCTTTAATAAACCTTCTTTAATCCCCGTTTAGGTGAAGACTACAGGGAAAAGCAAAAGCTGGCTCCCATGGGCCACTGGATCGAGCCGCCCAAGCGAGAGCGCAAAGCGAATTACGCTGTCGATGCGTACTTCAGGGAAGCTCTGCGGGTATCTGAACCCAAGGCTCCTAAAGTACAGGTAATTCAAGATTAGTTACAATTAATATATATCGTAGTAGTAGTAGTAACAATTAATATTGATAAGGTTTCTTACAATTCAATTTGTGACGGTTAACCCTTGTCAGTGTAGTTCATGTTTCCATTTTTGAAACTACGGAAATAGTGCTTTTGTGTCTATTACAAACCTTCACGTTAAGCAGATAATTAGCACCTAACAGGTCATCTATATCGCTATTTCCAGGAATTGACTCCTACCCGGTCTATGGCATTAGTAATTTCCCCCAGAAAGTTTTCTTTACACGCAACTTGTTGAATAATACTTGAATCATTACATATCCAGACCGAGATAACATAACTGTTTATATTCTTGTCCTAGGCTCCAAGACCACCTAAGCAACCCATTGTTCAAGATTTCCAATTCTTCCCTCCGAGACTTTTTGAGCTATTGGATCAAGAAATCTACCACTACAGGAAGACTTTAGGGTATGTATTTATAATTATAATTGTTCTTCTCCATATAACAATAATATGCTGGCTGAACGCTAATATAGAGGTCCCAGGTTCGATTCCCGATGGAGGCAGAGTTAAGAACTATGCATGCTATGTATTTATTTTCTCTAACTTTAATAGGTAAATATTACTAAAATTTACGTAGACTAACCTTTGAGTCAAGTCGTAATTAAACTTACCAGAGGCTAGTTCAATTCATGTAATAGTATCCCAAATTCCCTATACAAAACGAAGTCAGATTAGATTGTGGCCACCGCAATATTGTTTAACTTCAGTATTATTTCATATAGCTCTAGCCGTTAAATTGTATCTTATTCACGATAAAAATATTTTAGGTACAAAGTACCAAAGAACCCAGAGCTTGGCCCAGACGCTTCGAAGATTCAAAGAGAAGAGCAGAGGAAAATCGATGAGGCCGAAGCACTCACTGAGGAAGAGATGCAAGAGAAGGAGCAACTGCTAACGCAAGGTAGGTTGTATTCAATACTTACACGTCATGCTTGTAATATCACAGAGGGGTAGGCAGAAACCTCGAATTCCCAATTGTCCTGATCCAGGTTTCACACAATTTCATATGCTGTGGTTATACGTATTTGTTATATCATTATTTGCTATGGTCTCACCTTTATCAGTATATTTGAACCTCTTATGTAGCACTGCGAGGACCTCGCTTAACAAATGCATAGTTGACAAACCTGTTAGTGAAAAGTGTTCTGGTTACCAACAATTTTTAAATTTTATTCCCAGGTTTCACTAATTGGACCAAAAGAGATTTCAATCAGTTCATAAAGGCAAATGAAAAATTCGGCAGAGACGATATCGAAAATATCGCCAAAGAAGTTGAAGGAAAAACTCCAGAAGAGGTAAGCATATATAGAACTGCGGGTCATTACACAAGTAAACTGTTCAATTTTTGGTTTACATACTGTTTTTTTATTAAGTTCTGTAGTATGGTAAGCTGTTTATCGGTAATATATTGGTGATCTTATATTTTGATATCATTCCAGGTAATGGAATACTCTGCAGTGTTTTGGGAACGGTGTCACGAATTACAAGACATCGACCGCATCATGGGACAAATAGAACGCGGGGAGGCAAAGATCCAAAGGCGAGCTTCTATCAAAAAGGCTTTGGATGCGAAGATGGCTCGCTACCGGGCACCTTTCCACCAACTCAGAATTGCATATGGAACTAACAAAGGAAAGAATTATGTTGAAGAGGAAGACAGGTATCATTATCAATCTTTTGTCCTAATCTTAGCCTTAGCTTCTAATATTGTGACTAGATATAATGTGTATTGTGATGTGTATAATGTGCTTTATTATACTTGTTTATATTATTGTAAAAAGTAGCCTGATAAATTGAGGTATACAATTTATCAGGCTACTTTTTAATATATTACAAATACCTATTCTTCGACTTATGTCGTAAACTTTATTTTTCTTATTTTATGATTCCGAAATTTCAACTTCCTGTTTTGTAGCTTTGGACATTTTGTATAATTTGTATTACTGTAACTTGATCTCTATAACTGATATTAATTAAGAATAATTTTTACTCACTCATTTATTTACTTCTCAGGTTCTTAGTATGCATGCTCCATAAACTTGGCTTTGACAAGGAAAACGTATACGAAGAGCTGCGTGCTTGTGTCCATTCGGCACCACAGTTCCGATTCGATTGGTTCCTCAAGTCGCGTACAGCCGTCGAATTACAGCGAAGGTTAGTGAGCATTGTACATTTGTATATTACATGTGTAATATTATTTGTATATAAATTGACTGATACATGTACAATCGTACAAATAAAATTGTATAGTGTTGTAGCCATGAATCGGCTTTAACCTCTCATTTCGCTAAAATCACTATAAATAGGAGTCACGATGCCATACCACGCTCATTACATTCTTCATCATTATCACTTCTAGCCTAAATATTTTTTTATGTCACAGGTGCAACACTCTAATCACGTTGATAGAAAGAGAGAATCAAGAGTTGGAAGAGAAAGAGCGCGCCGAGAAGAAAAAGAAGAGCGGTGGCACCCAAAGCACGCCAGGCAACAACAGCGGCAAAGGCGCCAGCTCCGGAAAGCGCAAGGCCGACAATACACCCGACACTGCAGGAAAACAGAAGAAAAAGAAAAAATAAGCCACTGCAAGTCTTCTAAGAAGCATTTCGACGGCCAGGAGCCCGTGATCTCTTTACATTCGTACAAATATCTAGGTTAAATGACCGTAATCGTAAAATATTGCACAATTTTTATAACTTGATTAATGTTACTAATAACAATAGTCGATAAATAATCCAGGTTTTTAATACTTCGGCGAGCAAACTTCTATTTTGCATGGTATATTTTATGTATCAACAATGTCTTTAATTTATTTTGTGTTGATTCAATTTGTTGAAATTATATAAATATGTGTATCAACCGTGGTATTTATTAAGAAAGTATTGTAATATTTTAACAATATCATGAATAGCTCTTGTTAATAAATTGAGTGCAACTGAAATTAGGTCTTATTTATTTGATACACAGACCCCCATTTTTTATGAGACTTCAAAATGCATATCCATCATTTTTTTAGAGTTTTTTGGTGGATTGAACTCTGATATTTAATATTTAGGAGCGCGTCAAGGGTTGACGAGAGGTTTCCATTACCATAGCAATTGCCTTATAAATACATTTCCCTTTTTTACCATAATCATCTTATAATACCCAGAATACTCCCAATATGTATTCTAATCGAAACATTAATTGAAGAATTTCTGCATTGGGTGATATCATATCCAAGTCAGTGTGATGTAAGTAATCAACGACCAAAACTGGGCCCTTACTCCATTAATTCATTTTAGCCACAATATTACTTCAGTATCGATACTGTGGCCGTAATTTGACACTTTTGGCATTCCACTAACAAATTTTGGCCACTGAGAGGCTATCGAACTACATCTGAAGTACTTCTGCGTCTGAAGTACAAAAAAAGCTACTCCACTAACCAAACGTCAGTCAATGTCAGTTCAAGAGCCTTATATTTGGTACTCCACTATTGACATTTCTATATTTGCTACTAAGCACCACTGACTCGCTATTGAGGCACAACTGTGGCTGTCAAAATATTAGCAGTGCCACTTTTACAGCCGAGACGCGTAAGTAACGCAGTAGCGACGCAGTTGTGTGGCTGTCAAAGTTAATTAGTGGAGTTAGGGCCCTGGCCTTAGGCTAAACATCTGTTCCAAAGTTTGGTAGTCCACTGGCTGATCGGGCTAAATATTCTATAGAGCTAAAAAATAATCTAATTCAGGTAATAAAACGATACATTACCTTAGACCACTAATTTATTACATAATACACGTAATCAATACATAGATAATACAACTATATATTTTAATATGCTGTGAAATTGGTACTATGAAGATAGAATGAGTTACTGCATCTAAAATCGTAATGGTGATGTCCTATATACAGATTCAATAGTGAATGAGACTTGAATATTATGTTACATTAGATTACTTACATTTTTTTTCAATGTTACAAAATTAAATTAGAAAAACGCTTAGTAGAAACTTATCTTAAATTATACACTAACAATACTTGTCTAATTACTTGCTACGACAACAAAAAAGTAGAAAAGGAAACACATAATCCACACATCCAAGAACAACTTATATTAGAAACAAGCGTGATACATTCCTTAAAATTATTATATTACAAAAAATCATAAAAAGCATACCTCGCAGATGAATAAACATGTCATCGCATCTACTTGACGCACTAAATCTATACGAAACAATATAAAAAATACCGGAATGGAAAATTTTACTGTTCATTTGCTATTTTCTCAAAAGAATCCTTGAACTACGACTAAAATCTTAAATGTCTAAACCCAACGTACTTAAATGCAGGCGCATCGTTTAGTTTTGTAAAAATATATAAAAATGTCGCATGGATACATATACGGGTGATTGCAGATGCACTGAGGTTCGTCGCAGGTACGGGAGAGCGATTCATGTTTAGCCATACTGCGCGGGGTGGCCGAGGCGCAGCGCGGGGCCCGATCAGGACGAGTTGCCGTTCTCGCCGTTGTCCTGCACGTTGTTCACGTTCACGGGGAACGGCGCGCCCAGCCCGTACAGGTGCCCCGACGAGCTTTCGATGTTGTCGTCGAAGAATATCTGCAAATATCATAAACAATATATATAAATTAAAGAAATACATATTGTAATAGACCACAAAATATCAAACTATATTTGATACATTAGAACAGTAGGCAGAAGATTTGGGTGTGATACTAGTAAAGATATAGTCATATTTAACGATATGCTGAGTAAAAGGTAGTAAATACATAAATATTAAACATTATAATTACGAGAAATAAGTAAAGCAACATATTTATTCTGTATTACCTCCTTAATCTTGAAGAACGCCATCCCAGTGAGGAGCGAATCGGAGCCCGCCTGATGTTGTGGGCCAACACGCCTTAACTCTAGTTGGTCAGCCACCTCTTGCAGGCCGCCTTTTAAGTTCTTGCACAATTTCATTAGATACTGCAAAATAAATTAATTATTATTACATTCATTCATAAATATTACTAAAAAAACTTTACATTCTATTCATTAGTGTTAGGATCAAACATGATAACTAAGATATACCACGTAAGTTAGCAGTGTAGGAGAAACCAGTAGTATCTATTTGGCTGGTATATATTTCAACAACATCATTTATTTTTTGTACATAATCTATGTTAGGTAAGTAGCAATATAAATGTTTACTTACTTTCACGTCATAAATAGTTGGGAAATACAGTCTAAGAATTTCGAAAAAATCGTTTTCTTCTTGAGGCAAATTTTGGTCTGTTAGCAACTTGAGCAGGTATCCAAAGTCATACCCTGAGTGGAAACTGAGCCACTTAATATTATCCATTAAGACAACACCTGTAAGATGAAAAACATTTTCAAACCTCAGTGCTTTAAGGCCTGTTATTTATTAAACTAAATTTCTTTGTTCGGTTTTTAATACCATCTTCTTTATGTTTTTACTTGGAATTGATAGAATAATAAAGCTAGAATTTTTTTTTCAATGAAGATGTGAGAATGCTTACCAGAAGTCATGAGAAGTTCTGCAAATTCAATTGGCTCAATACCATCTTCTTCATGTTTACGGAATTGCAGGCCCGAGTTTTGTAATAAATCAATTGAGTCTTGTGCGTACATATCTTCCCTGCAAATAACATTATTTATGAAAAAGCAGTTTAAACATAAAGAATTAACTTATAAGAAGTAATTAATTTGTTAGAGAAGTCAGAATGTTAATAAATAGTTGTTTATATTTTTCAACATTCCAGTACTTTATAATACTTACTGCAAATTGAACTTGAAGTTAAACTGCCATGTAGAGTAACCAGGTGGAGTCTTCCCATTTTCATCCATGAATGTGAGGCCTAGTTGAATAATCCTCAATAGATCTACATTGCATCTGCAAGTTACAAAAACATTTCTTTCTGTAAACACATTTTGGTAACAATGATGTTATTTTCAATACAGAAATTTACCTATCATCATCCTACTATCACTGGCAATTGAGACCAAATTTTTTTATCTGCCCACCAGGGGTCCTAATGCATTTTAGCATAACTTTTGCTACCATCAATCTTGAAATTTGTCATTGTGCTACTAACTACTTCATATCACTACTGAAGGTCAATTAGTCTATGATTTTGCTATAATGCATCGTAATCTTTAGTAAAACAATATCGTATAAAGTCTGTTCAATTGCTTCATCCGAAGATCCAAGCTACAAAATAATACATGATTACATACCGTAACAATTGGTATTGATAATCAGCCGTTGATCGAAACTCGCCTATAGGACGAGCAACAACACCTGGAAATTCAGTATCCATGGCCACCCAATGGTATTTTTGCACAATCTGAAAAAAATACAATATTTGAAAGATTTGTAGAAATAGTAAAAGAATTGATAATTTTAAGTGTGATTTGGCAACATCATAAAGCAAATGAATGAAAGATGGTGACGATGAATATAGCCTAAAGAATGAAAATTATCAGTGTGAATGTGTGCAGAAATATATAGTTCTAATTGGATTAGAATTAGAGGTTAAGTATTTAAAATAATGATTGTGTGATCAAAGTTTTTATTCATGATAAATCCTTAACATTTATTATTTTGGCTTTCTTCACCTGTTAGTATCCAGTAGCCAAGTTCACACAATAGGATTACTTATAAATGGTAATTCTTACAATAGTAAAGAATATAAATTCAACACTCCTCTATCCAATATTTTTGTAGTACATGCTTTAATTAACTCTGACAATAGATAGCAATAATTTATATTTACCTGTCTTATAGAACGGAATTCTTCATGAAGATTGTGGTTCCATACATCTTTGATTCCACAGTCATCATTTGTTGGAAACTGGGCCATGATATCAAAATTCGCAGACGGCATCTGTAGATGTATCTTTGAATTTCCAGAATCTAGACGTAACTTCAATTAACAATAATTATGATGAATGCAATTCACTGCAGCTTCTATTTGATGTTTAGCTCTGCAAAATCGTAGTGTCTTCAGTTGGTACTTTTCTCAGAGGAACAGCAACTGCTTAAAATAATAACACAAATCATTGTAAATAATTTAACCGTGTTGGCAGTAAATATGTTATGTATATGTTTCGTATCTTGACGATAGCAAATTCAATATGAAAATGTAATGGGTAAATATTTTACCTTAGTTATTTGCAGGAACACTTTAAATGGTTGGAAATTGCAATTTCTACTACATTTGTCATCCGTAGCGACTGTATCGATGACATTCGAATGTGTAATTAATAATATTCTTGATTTACAAAATATAGCTTACTGATATAAACTTCGGAGCTCGAGAATTTTTATTATTTATTTTCTAAAATACCTAAATATTCGAGGGATTCTGTTTTCTTTGAGAGTGATACCAGTTGCAAAACAGAGTAGAGTGGATAGAGTACCCGCCACATACGGTGGCAGTAGCCAAACTTGGAACTAAATTTGACGTTTCCGCCATTGCGTGTTATTTTGTATGAAAAGTAAATTTAGTATTACCAGCGTTGTGTTTTTTGCCCACTCTTTGTAATTTTTATGTTTGTTAAGGGTGATTATAATAAATTGATTTCCGGAGTTTCTTGTTAGTTCTTCTCCAAGCTAGGGTCTCCGCTGATCTAACCTCGGTAAAAAATATGTAAAGACAATGCTCAGTGCCATGTTTGAAATAATAGTTTTAAGAGATTCGCGATTTATACTCATGATATAAGATATAAGGGTGTGTATAAGATTGATTGCAGCTGTGGGAAATCCTATGTCGAACAGACTAAACGGTCTATTGCGGACAGAGTGAAGGAACACATAATATATGTAATATATAATAAGAAGGATAAGTCCCGTTAATTATTAATCATGTTTTAAATAGCTTAATAAACATATTTTGACTTTGATATATTAATTTGTTTTATTTGAGTTTATAGCTCTGCAACCAAAGACCGTTACAAATGAAACCTATAATGTATCGAGCCGTATGGCACAGTGAGTGCTAGTTTTGGCGTGTTTACTGGTAACACTGAATTACGCGACTGTGGCGACGCCTCCAACTGCCACCTTATGTGGCGGGATCTCTACCGCCATTGCGTGTTATTTTGTATGAAAGGTAAATTTAGTATTACCAGCGTTGTGTTTTTTGCCCACTCTTTGTAATTTTTATGTTTGTTAAGGGTGATTATAATAAATTGATTTCCGGAGTTTCTTGTTAGTTCTTCTCCAAGCTAGGGTCTCCGCTGATCTAACCTCGGTAAAAAATATGTAAAGACAATGCTCAGTGCCATGTTTGAAATAATAGTTTTAAGAGATTCGCGATTTATACTCATGATATAAGATATAAGGGTGTGTATAAGATTGATTGCAGCTGTGGGAAATCCTACGTGGAACACACTAAACGGTCTATTGCGGACAGAGTGAAGGAACACATAATATATGTAATATATAATAAGAAGGATAAGTCCCGTTAATTATTAATCATGTTTGAAATAGTATAATAAACATATTTTGACTTTGATATATTAATTTGTTTTATTTGAGTTTATAGCTCTGCAACCAAAGATCGTTACAAATGAAACCTATAATGTTTCGAGCCGTATGGCACAGTGAGTGCTAGTTTTGGCGTGTTTACTGGTAACACTGAATTACGCGACTGTGGCGACGCCTCCAACTGCCACCGTATGTGGCGCGATCTCTAGATAAGTTGTTGGGCAGCGAGACAGAGAAAAATGCTGTTCCGTTATATACATTTGGTTTGTTGGTTAGAATATGTCAAAATGACGTTTACTACATTCCAATTTCTAGCATTCCTGTCATCATTCTGTCTGAAATGGATTTCTGACTGATATAGAATAAATATTTTTACGCAAGCGGCACATTATGTATGGCCAGAGGTATAAAGCACATGAGAGTGTGCAATGACGAGTATATGTATTATTTGTAATACCTACTGGTTAGACTGTAAAGACAATTTATCGAGAATATAATAAGTGAGTGAAGCAAGGGAGATTTGTCAGGGTTGTTCTAGGTGGCGATCGATAGTATCTGCCTATACCCTTAGGGACGTAGAGGCGTGAACATATTATGTATATATGTAAAATTTATCAAGGAAATGCAAGTTACTGGAGTTATAAGATGACAAACTCATAACCTGTCGCGTTAGGCGCGACACGGACTAATGCCTTATTATCGGTGTCAGTTCTTTTTGGTGATCGAATGAGAACTACATACTCGTACCTACCTATTACTTCGACGCGGCTACGACTATTGTTTTTTTATGGTGCTCAGTTTACTCAACATTATTTATATATCCAGGTTTTTAAAAAAGAGGAAGAAATAAAAGGATAACTTGCATCTATCACTTATTAATTATTACCGATGGTTAACCCGGTTGCAAATCTTCGTGGGTCCAAAAATAGTGTAAAAATGAAAACACTCGTTTCGCTCATTTCCGCAAACAACAATAAGATTCTGGCCGTCTGCATTGGGCCAAAATGATGATAAAAATTTAATCTTCTGTGCATAATATTCCTGATTCTTCTCTCTTGTTGAAATCAAGACAATAATTTTGTCCTCACAGTTTAGAGCCGGCCACATACTGCAAGAAATTTCTATTAGTTAAATTCCAACGTTCGCCGGAAGTATTCTATCAGATTAATCGATTCGATCCGATTTAAGAGCCCAGTTGTGCTTTATGCGTCTAATATCTACCACTAATATGTACATATTGCCCACATGAATTAAAATATAATACTCTTAGAACTTGTAGCCTGGCACGTAATATCGGATTACATATTCATATCATCAAGGATTCAATGCTTAATCCTTCTACTATTTAAATTTTTTTAAAATACTCTTTTTTCGAGATAACTTTACCTTTTTTATCCCCTGTAGCATTCATGTGTCATTCACATTTCGTGAACTTACCGTCATGAACCAAACCATTTTCTAGGATGATTCTGATTCCTATTGATTAATCCAAATATAATAAAATATTATTTTTGGAAAGATTCAGTTCACCTGATCCTTTCTCTTCTCATTCTCTCCGCTTATGTCTATATGAATTTCTATTTCACTATTTGCATTATTTATAGTTTACTGATTCTGAGTGCTTTAAAAACACGTTGAATTCTTAATTTGAACAATTAGGATGTTACATGATAAATTAGGGAAATGTATTTTTAGGAATAAATGATACCTCTGTTTTGAGATAATGTTATTTTTTAGAGAATGTCATGTAGTTGTATACAGTAGGTAGATATACTTATTTTCCTTTGGTGCGTTCAGAACTCTCAAGAATATAATATATCTTCGTGACTAACTAAAGTTTACTATCGGCATTAACATGGAATAATAGCGACATGTTGTAATACCTCATCATTCAATAATTTTTACTAGGCTCTTGTTCGTTTACGTTAGTTAATATTCTTTTTAAAACCGTGTCTATAAAAAGATAGATGGTGAGAAATAATATATGAACGAAGAAATGTTAACTTAAAATAACATTCAATTTCCTCGAATGGGTGTTAGTCACAATGTGTTATTTCGCTATTTACACAAGTACAGATAAAGGATCTGGACTTATAATCTTCAGTGCAAGTTCACTCAATTCTGCACTTTAATTAAATAAAATTATTCGGTAGCGAACTTTCCCTAAAAAAGTTTACTAATGATAAGTATGCTAACATTTGTCATTCTAAGCTCTCAAGCTTATACAAATTCCATCGTCGCAGTAATGTATCTCTTCGTGACCGCATTGAATCCTGCCAGAGCAATATCTTTTCATTTTCATTTCAGTCGATCGCCGGCCGTGCTAGGCTCCGGACGCGTTCAGTGGAAAGCTGCGGGAAATCGTAACCTCACTTTCGTAAAAGTCGTGATCATAAGTGTTGATTTTCTGTTTGTTTCAATTTATCTTTTGGAAGTGTCCTACAAAGACGAGCAAGGTACACATTGATTAGTTAATAATTAATTCTTTTATAGAGTTTGAATTATTGGATAATCTTCTGTTTTTAAATCACTAATTGATATATTTTCAATAGGGTGCAATATGGGTGTAAGCTATAGATAATAACATGCATAGGTGTAACCAAAGAACTTCCTAAAACGTAAGAGATAGCTGAAAACAATAAAATTCAGCTGAGAGTTAGGGCGGTCGTGGAGATGATTTGCGTGGGCTTACAGAATTCAATGAATTAACATTAAATAAACGTAGCACAATGACCATATTTTGTTTAGTATATTTCTCAAAATATGACATTTCTGAGATTATTAATACTTAGCACAATTATTAATTAGCATATGTATTTACATTTCGGAGTTAGAAATTAAAATAATATAACAAAAAAACTTTAAAAAGCATTACTAAGAATCAGTGGTTTCTCAATTTATATGGCAGCGGCTCTATCTCTCATTCTTAAGTTAAAAATAAAATTAACTTCCTTATGGCACCCTCCGTAACTTCTTCGCTTATTTTTCCGCTTTCTAAGCCACGGCTATCATCAATTCACCCATCATGACTTAGACTCAAGTTCTCTTTTGTTAATACAGTTTCTTTGTAGGTAGATTATAAAGTAAAGTTCAAGTTTAGTTAAAAAAAAGGTTGAAAAAGTCTTTTGATGTCAAACATAAGTAGATGTTATTTGAGCATAAAATACGAGTATTTATTACGATTCGCTCAAGTTGACAGCCGATGCAAAGGGTAGCAAAACACCTGAGAATATTTCATTGATGTTGTTTCCGTTGACGACACGTCAAACACGCTGAAGCCCTACAAATGCTAAATATGTTGCGTAAAGATATAATAGACATAAAGTTCTATATTGCTCTAGACGTAATTTCTGCTGAAATGTCACAGCGTGATTATGTTTTTGTTTCAGTTGAGTGTGCAGGACTTTATTATATAGGACATATAAAAGGCCTACAGGTTACTGCCTGGGAGGCTAACTGTTAAATAAAGCATACTATAATCGTCTTTCTATCTAAAGTCGTTGCTTTTTGAGCTACATAATTATGCCTCAGATATTATATGGGGGTGAAACCTTTTGTCACATTTAATACATTAGGACAAAGATGTAGAAAATTTGGGATATTGATGGCTAGCTTATTATTTGAAAATAACTAAGGAAACCCGAAGTCCCTTCATCGCCATTGCATATCGTCTTAACTAGTAATAAAAAGAAAGTGTGGTTATATTATTTAAGTGTTTATATTGGAACCATAATTCACTCAACAAGAGTCAGCGAAGGGTGTAACTACTGCCAAAAGATGTGGTTTGGGAGGTCTCTTGATAAATTATCTGAGACTGAGTTAGTTGAATATATTTTCTCTTGTTGCAACTTCGATATTCACGAGGGTATTAAAGTTGCAATGCAAAGGGTAAAATATAGTTGATGCCATTTCTAACTTTGTATGGAACTCTTAAGGTGCATTGATACGAGTATTATACTAGATATTTATAATATATAAAGTATTTTATAAGGTTGTATATATGCCGAGGGATGCTCCTGTAGATTAAATGAAAACTGTATGATGTTTATGGCTTCTATTATAACGGTTAGTGGTTAACACCAACAAACATATATATGAACCTAAAACGAGACACTCGAGTGCTTGTTCTTAGATAATTATCAGCTCAACAATTCCAAATATTAATTAAAAGAATCGTCAACCAAGAATTAGCATACAGACCATATCAATTACAAATTTCCTAAGTACGTATCTTATTCACGTAGTAATTAACAATCAACTTCAATTTTCTCTGATCAATTAATTCATTGGTATAGAATCGGCGAATCGGTTAATCAGTCTATTTGTTCATATCGGTCCTGAAATGGTTTTTGAACAATTGACAACTGAAATAAATCGACGCTGTTTTGTTCAACGTATAAGTGAAAAAGCAATTTCATTTTTCATAAACAAAAGGACACTTATTGCTGCCAACTCGTTGCTGTTTGGATTTTACCCTTGGCAAAATATTGTATTACGTACAATAACAATAAAATATACACAATAAAAAATTCGTATGTTAGGTATTAACTCATATTCATTCTCATTTGATACTCTCAGAAAGCACTAATGTACCGACTCCTTTCTACTAAAGTAGTTCTTCTGTATGTGTTAAAAGGATGAATATTGTCACTTTTGGTATAATTCAAATGTGAAAAAAACTTACTACTATATTATCTGGTTATATAAGCTTGCTTACTGAATCCAGGTTTGTAATCAAATTAGCTGAGCATGTCAATTATAATTTCAAGTGTCAGGTTTATACCTTTAGACTCGAACAGAAATAACTATGACTATTAACAGCTGTACTGAGCTATAAATTTACTAAAGTTTAGCTAAAATACTAGAGCTTAGACCACATGCAGAATAATTTTCTAAAGTAACATCATCACGTCGAGTCAGCAAAGTTTGATTGATGGCACAGAATATAAAAGTAGTTGGTGCCGACTGGGCTCGCTCCAGAATAATACATGCCGCCTCGACTCTAAAATAGATTTTCACTTTCTGTGTGTTAATGAATGCTGTTTTTGTTTTTTGCTGAAGCTTAGTTCAAAGGGAAAAGTCGTAGTGATTTTTTTGCAAAGATACGAGGTGTGTGTGTACAAAACAAACAGATTTATCTTACGGCTGAATGCTATACATTCATAAATAATTATATTATTTTTATGAAGCTTCCTGTTGTGACTGAGAATTAAATTTTGGGTGCCTATTTACTCCGTTTATTATATTATTATTTTTCTTTTTAAATCACAACACTTTGAATTTTTATTTCTTTGATTTAAGTTTTTTTTAATGTTTTAATTTGTATATATTTAGTTTTATTTTGTTTCATTATTATCTTAATGTATTTAAGATCATCTACAACTATAAAATACATTTGTTTGAATGGAATGGAAAAATGGAATGAAAGAAATAAAAGGTAAATGTAAAAGTAATAAATATCATCATGGATAATAATAAAATAAATATTATCATGGATTATCTCAAACCGTCGTATAATTAAGACTTTTTCAATATCTGAAACTGCTGTAGTTTTATGTACAAGAAATAGTGTTGTTCACGATATCACGGAGTCAGCTTCTACTCGTATATTGTCGCTACAACGACACACAGTTATTTCGAGAGAAAGAAGGACGTTGACTCAGTGAGATTACAATTTAAATATAGCTTAGACTCGAATGCCAAATGGTTTTGAAACATCCAGCACCTTGGACATTGCGAATTACTAATCCAATTGTTCCTTTTTTACTTTATTTACTCTACCTTATTTAACTCTCTAATAGTTTGTATTGAATAAAACCACTACTGTCATGCATAAATAATCTCAAACACGATTATCTGATTCTTTTTACTTAGACAGTAATTATTATCTCATTTCTTTATAGTATTATTATCAAGCATTTATACGGACTATTTTCAATATGTCCCCTATTTGTGCGTCATACATCTTATTAGGAACTCCTACGTAATCGTAATTCATCTATTTACGAATACAAGCGAATGAAGTGAAGCGTTTATCTAACGTTATAATCATATATTATATTGTATCATGAGTTCTTGTTCACGTCATAACCTTATGAAACTGAATTTTGAAGGTATAAACGTTCCTTTCATTAGGGACTTAGTATATACGCGTAATCTAATAAAAGGAACAGAAGAGCGAGAATACATTACGGAATGCCCACACTGATTTCCATAACGGTACGCATTCATTATTTATTAATATTTAGGTAGGTATCTCTTGTATTGAGGGTATGTTGTTTATTTAGGAATATCATCTTTAGCCTCATATATGTATGTTGGTAACTCAAATCGGGTCGCTTGTGACTAACCCCTCCATACAAACATACCGTCATGGATGTCAATGAAGCGAAAGTAATTTGTTAAGATCGGGAATAATGGGAGACGGGCTAGATATATGTATGTATGTAATAAGCTGCTAGTTTTGACGATAATGTAGTAGGAAAGTTTGTCTGACGCACCGTAGCGCTAAACAAATGGTTCAATTTATAATTTTGTACATTATACGCAAACTAACATTAAGGTTATATTTACAGTTTCTAAGGTATCTGTCAGTTCCGTTTTGTTTTAACATATGCAAAGCCTCTTTAGAATATCCGTGTAGTTTAGTACAGATATGAAAAAAATGACTTATTAATATAAAGCTAAAATATATAAAATAAAGCCATAAAGAAATATAGCCATAAAGCTAAATAATGACAGTGTACTCGTGACTAGGGACTATGTATTGGGCTTAATGTTTGCTTTAGCATGTTCGTTAATAATTATATCGTCACACACAAGTCACGTCTATGTTAAATAAGACAATTAACTTGTTGGTATTAGTCAGCTGTAACGAATTTTTCATTCAGAGTCAGTTATTTATAATCTATTTACGTTATTACCAGCTTTCACTTATACGATGAAATACAATTAAACGAAAGCTGTGTTATACTCGTATATAAAAGAATTTTAAAGCTAGGCTCTTGTCAGATTAACCGTTAGGTCTGTTTTCCAGCTCAATGGCTTGCGAATGGCTAGACGAGTGAAGGTAGGTATCTGCTTACACAAGCGATAGGCGCTCAGAAGGGGCAAGTTAACTCTCAACGCTCATAAGTTCGGGTAAAATTCTACTCCACATACGTTCAAGAAATATGGTCTACGAAGGTTTCATTTGTTTAGAAATAAATAGAGCATTATCAGCCTAGAATATATAACTTACGGCCCAGACGAGTAAGTCCCCAGTGTATGTTTGATAAATAGACTAAAGATAATGTTTCGACCTCAGGGTAGATATAATATTTTCCAGTCTCGTAACCTTACTTTCTCAGTGCGATGCAGTGACTGTTTAACCTTTCAGTGTGGAAAATGGAATTTGCCTCATTTTGTTAAACAAATAGTGGTAGATTCGGGATTAAAGGTCAACTAGCATTCCGTGAATGTAGAAGTTATAATAATATTTTGAATTTAATTTAATTTTACCAGAAACTTATATAGATTTCATCTCAGTTCTCTTTTCAAGTTTATTCTCGTCTGAGCGGTTCAATGACTACATTCATTTCATTCCGATAAAAGTGACATTGGTTTCAGTCATATTTAAATTCCATATCATGGGTGCTCTGATCTGGTTTCGATAGAAAGAAATTGGAATTGGACATCCCCGCATATCAATTCAGCACAAAAATAATTCGTATTCCGATGCCCTTGAAACCTCGTGCAGAAATCACAGCAGGCTTCATTTTTCTTTCATTAATTCCATAAATTCTGTATGAGTTTCAATACCGATCTAAAGTCAAATGTGAAGCCAGGATTCTCTTGGTTCTTTTTTAAATGCGCATGAATTTTCTTGGAACAAAGAAATATTTTTTTGCAATGTCAGTAATTTAGGCAAACCGTTTGCACAAGAAATTGCTGAACTTTAGGGTCGAAGTGTTGTTGAGGCTATATATTAGAAAACTTTATCCATGTAAACTTGTTCAGGTTAAGGTGTGTACACATGTAAGACAATGTCTACATTGAGAATACGCGAGCTTTTTGTCTTCAGTAAGTTCATAACTGGATTATGGTGAGACAACTCAAATATACACGTACATTATTATTGTATCCGCTTTGTAACGTATATTAAATAACTTGTTTGTATGTATAGTGTATATACGAAATCATTTATATCCGGCACTTTGCAATTATATCATGTATTTTAAGTTCTGTCTACCCAGACATCATAAAAGGGCAGGAATGTTACAAGTAATGCAGACTCTGGTACTAAAATAATTAAGCAACATCAAATAACAAGTTAGGCTCGAGAGTGAACACTTTAAATTGGTTTAATTTAGGAGCCTTTGACGAATAAGTTGGTGCTTTTTGCTGCCTGCATTGCGCAGTTTATTCGGCATGTGAGTGCTATGCGGGGCAAATGCTCAGCCCTGGCGTCACATGCAAACATGGGTAATGAATTCTGGAAATTGCAAGCGACCAGTTAGCTACTCGTTTGCTGCACGCTAATTCACCGCCATGAAAGCATTGTACTACTCAACCAATGGATTCGCTATTGTTATTTTACGGACTAGCCTGGTTTAACATTGCATAGATTTCATTATAATATTTAATCAGCATTGTTTTATTGGATTAGATTACCTACAAGATACAAATTACTAAGAAGAATTTTATTAACAGTCTTAACTTCTAAATATAGTAAAAGTTTTTATTTTGTCTTATTCATTCTTATAAAGGAAGCTAGGTAGTATCTAATTAAACACATCTAGAACATGACACATTGCAATAGAGCATTCCTGTAAAATTTACTTACTTGTCATATAAACCGATATAAGTAAGTTACGACAGAACATATGGCAATATTAAATCCTTACTATGAGCCTCCGATATTTCGGATGAAAAGTATGTGAGCCATCAAAAGCCAATAAAACTTTTAGAATGAAGTTTTACGAGCAACACTTCAAAATCAGCTCAAGTCATAAATCTGGAAATGACCGAGGCGGTTTCATTGTGTCATCCACGTTGGCGCTTTTTATTATTCCGCTAAATCTCCAAGAATAAAACTCTATGTGACTGTTATGGCCTGCTTCACTATAAGTATAACAAATTAGATTGAAAGCTTTTAGCACCATGACTGACAAAAAAGTTAATAGTTCTATGGTAAAAAAGGAGTTGCAGATATTATTACCATACATACATACACACAAACCATCTGATTGCCTGTGGAGTGGTAGGCAGAATCACGGATCCCCATTTGTCCCGATCCTGACAGACCACTTTCGCTTCATTGACACTCATACACCTTCTTATACACCCTCGGCCGTTATAAGTAATTCTAACGTTACTATTACTAATCCGAGTGATTATCGTCCGCCTTGTAAAGCTCTAAGATTATTTTAAGTCCATCACAAACTTCGTATTGTTTATACAAATTTACGCTCAAAGTAAAATGAAAGTAAGATGAACACGTCTTGATGATGCTGTATGAAGAGTAAACATGGAAATGACATATCCACAAACAAATGCAAATCGCTTACTTGGCAAGACGCCACGTATTCGAAGAAATATTCAAAAGACCATACAATACAATAAGAAGTCTCGTCTAATTAAAATTTGTTCGTAGATAGTATTTTGTTGCCACGTGAAGATCTTGGTTTTAGGAAAAGAAATATACGTACTTAAATACAACAATATCACGACAGTTATTGCTCGAAGTAGAGAAACTGTATTAATAATACGACCTCCGTGGCGCGATCGGTTAGACACCTGAACGCTAATCGTGGGGTTCGATTCCCGGTGGAGACAGAGTTAAGAACTACGCTTTTCTAATGTTTTCCAGTCTGGTCGTTGGTTATATATGCTATATATGTATTTATCTATATATAATAAGTATATATTTCTTAAATATACGTTGACTAGTACCCTTAACACAAGTCTTAAATGTACTTACCAAGGGGCTAGTTCAATTGGTGTAATCATGTCCAAATATTATTATTATTATTATAATCTATCATACCGTAATCATCTTAGTGTGTGTTTCTGAATAGGGCAGGGACCCAAGGGCTGTCAACCTAAATTCCTTCTGAGCATAAATACGATCGGCACGTACATTGCTAGTGTCATTATCACCCTTCTGAGGAGGGAACAGGAAACGACCTTGTGTACGCCTAGATGAACACTGATTTATAGTTCTTCTACAAACTAATTACTTAACACAAAATCTCTTAGAACTAGACGTTGGTGCTATATTTTGCCACGTATAGAGGCGATAATGTAATTGTACATTTATATTGCAACGTTCTAGATTCTTAAGCATGGTATGCATATAAAATCGTAATGATATAGTAAGTCCAATTACATTTTCACACTATTTTGTATACTTGTTTAAAGGTTTTTTACGGAAAGGGAATGCGACCTATCGGGTTTCCAATTAAAGTTTCGGGTCACGATGGGTTACATGCAACACTGTTGGTTATTACTGAAACGAATCGTGTTGCGTTGCCCGTATTTGAAATGACGTTTCCGTTTAATGATAAGATTAATAAAACTTTTACATTTGTGTATTTATGGAGTTGAATATTATTAAGGGTTGAAAATAAAATTATACCTTCTATATATATGTATATATTTATATCCGCTCGTTTTCCTACAGAAGGGTAGGCAGAGATCACAGTTCCACATATGTATGGATTCTGATGATAAACCTCCTACGCTTCATTAACATTCATACACCTCCTCATACACACTCGGCCGTTATAGTATTCATTAAAAAGGTCATTTGATATTGAATTAATTGTTACAACCATTGTCTCTAATTATTTTAGTTAGCTTAACTTTTGAATAAAGATTTAATATATCAGAATAAGTAACAAGTTGGCTGCAATTGAAAAAGCATCACATGAGGTCAGTGTACCGTACGTAAGGTTGTGTGGTAGAACTTGGCATTTCCGTGGCACGCTATGCGGGGGCTTCTTGATTGAAAAGTTCGTTAATGGAACACAATTCTATAGTAATAAGCTATAGATATTGAATTCTATAATTGGCTTGTTTACAGTTAGCGTCGCCACTCGGTTCAATCGAAATGACAAAAATCCATTAGTCTATTGCTTTTTCAATAGCGTAGTCCACTTTAATAGAATAAGCGCGTTCGTTATTCCGTTACCAGAAGCGTATTAGGTAATATTATTAGATCGATAGCTCTACTCATGTAATGCAGGTTCACTCATTTGAGATTTATATGGCGAAGGACATTCTAAAGTAAATATATTTGAAAAACTAGTAAAGTATATGTTGTAAGAATGTGTAAGGAGAATTTAAAAGATTTTCTATATGCATTTTTATACTATAGGAGAATTGAAAATACGGAAACGGAGTGCTGTGATTTGGTAATTATTAAGAAAGTATATTTCGAGCAGTTCTATGGTACATTTATTGCATAAATAAAAATAATATGTAATAATATAGGACATGTTTCGAATGATATCCTGACAAACTACTTCCATTTCATTCACACCCACGGTGCAGCGCGGTTTGATGATAATAAATGAAAAATAGAAATAGCCTAATCCCAGCAATCCATTACAATTTCATTTCAAGTCTAAAACCTACACGAGGATACGAGTACAAACTCAGATAAATGAGCCGAAGCCCTTTTACGGCTAGAATTGCCTCAGAACCAGTCGCCAACCTAAATGTTTTTTGTTTGAGGAAACCAACTGATAGATATTAATCTGGTTTCGAGTGTATACTTCTTTGACTCTATACAATACAAGAGCTCCTAGTATTGTATAGAGGCTTCATAGAGTAGTATTGTATAGTATCGTAATGTGTCTTCCTATTCATGAGGGTAGATACGTTGTTGATTTGGAGCTAAATTAATAATGATTTATGGATACAATTACTTAATACAATCATTTCAAATATATACCTATATAAATAGAATCACACGATGATTGAACAGAAGTACATAACGTTAATTAGTTCTTCATATTATCTCAAAAATTTAGGTAAAATAATGTTGGAAACATAAACTACAAAAACGAGAGAAACTCCTTTAGGAATACTCGAGTCGAATAGCTTTTACAGACTAGAGTGACCGCTGTCGACATTGAGAAGGAACTCGAAACCTCTTTTCACCGTATAGGTTGCAGAACTACAAAATCAAATTAAAACAAAATAGGAGTATTTAGCGATTGACTGTGAACCTATTAGTGACCTGTTTGGATGCCTACTAAATGCAGATTGACATTTTGTTCGTAACATTATTTGAGGTACAAGGGTAACGAGTTAGATTCCAAACTAGCGCTTCATGTAGTACATCAATCGGCTTCATTAATTCAACTTGTGTCCATGCTTTTCTCGATACAGGCTTTAACTCTATTTTGGGGACATCAGTGTGTTTTGCTATTCAAATACGTAGTGCTGCTATAAATACTTAAAGAGCCACGGTCGTCTGGCGCAGTTAATTCAGCGCACTCCACGTTTACTAACAATTTCATTTATGTGAAAACATCAGAAAATTCTGTCTGCAACAATCGTGATCTGATACGTGTTTAGAATAAACGAGCGCCTTAACAAAGCTTTTCTAGCGAGACTTGAAATGAAGTCTGGGAGTTAAACGAACTAGAAAAATAATGTGAAACCTTTTTGCAGAGTTCGCTGTTTTCGTGAATCAAATTATTTGTTCGAATTTCCAATGTGTGATAGGGTGAATAGCCCAATAACACTACGGACCTTTCCCAGAAAACACAGATTTGACAAACCTTTGGGAACTTTTAAATCTCAAGCATTTGACGAATGATTACTCCTTATGACTGTAGAAGCGATTTAAATGTGGCCATGACTTACGTCAATTGCGTTAGTACGTGATAATAAAATTAGCTAATTTTCCTACGTTATTATTTTTACTGGGTTGTCCTTATAGACTAATCTTTACCTCGTATGGCTTCCTGTTTGCACGTTTTAAACGTAAGTCAATTATGAAGAATATGATCATACTTATTTAGGGGACACACATATGTGCTTGTACCTATATTATATAAATAGTATACATATATTTTTAGGTATGTATTTCAACGGATTCGTTATTGAGTTAAAATGCATATTGATTTTTACATTTATTATGACCAGCTTTTGTCCGGTCAACTGTGCATTGTGATCTGTTGATGTGACACTGATATCATTATTATAGGTTGTGTCTTATAAGAATATTCCTATTTGTTTAAAGTTATGTAGTTCTTTTATTAAGAAAAGAGTAAAGTACTTATAGTGGAACGAACACGAATAGGTGTTTGGTATTAGGACAAACGACGATACCAATGCCCATAATTTTAACATGAATAATTTATTTACATTTTCAAAGTGGGGGAGCCTCAAATTAACAACATTATAACAGTGTACTTCCTATAAAGGCCAAGGCCACTACAATCTAGTGGCTGATGAACATGACGGAATGAGCGCCAGTTCGACCTACATTCCTTCACAGGTCATCTCAGCACCCTTCCTTCGAAGGGACTAATAATATCAATGCGCCATTTATAATTTATTTCATGGTCTATTAATTTCAAAGAGCTTCAAAGGACTCATATAATCGTGGAATGGCTATTCAAGTTTATTAGTTCAAGATGGTACCATTTGTGGAAAACCTTTATCCATATTTAACATAAAAGATCCGCGGTCGGAGATATCTGTTCAAATCTGTAGAAGCATTAGGTCTTTGAGAATTTTTGATATCAGTCTATACAATTTATGAGCATATACTATGCCTATTATCATACATTCATACATTAGATGATTTCAGCCAGAATTATTGTTAAAATTTTCTTATAATTATGTTCATTAATGATTATTGAATCCTCTGACTGCCTTGTAACAATAAAAAATCACCACGGGTCTTTCAATGATATCAATCAAGGCTCTTACTACACTGAAACCATTCATAATACTGCCGTGAAGACCATCTGAACTTCACTCCAGTAAACTTCGTCTCGTAGCAATTTCGATTCCAACCGATACGGATGTGGTTGCTTTATGAGTTGTTTTGATCGTTTACGTCCGATTTGAATGGTAGTGAAATGCATCCTGCCATAACGATCTGAGAGAAACGAATCAATTATCGGGTGACGTAATTGGCTTATCGCATTTACAGTCCACATAAAATTAAATCACGCGGATAGAGAGTGACTAGAAAAATGGATATCAATTATGTATATAAAGTAAAGTAATGCATTAAAACATAGTTATATAATGTAGGAGATCGTCTTACATTGATGCGAATGATTGAAGCTTCAGTGATTGGGTAAAATTGGGATCCGAGATCACTGCCTACGTGATGCGAATATTCGAGAATGTATGTAGTTGTAATAAACTTGCAAATATCAGTTGAGACTTGTAACTGGAGTTCAGTTTTTCTAAGTTAAAAACACTGCAGAGATATCTGGAATTAGATAAAAAAATACAATTTATTCGCACGCCAGAGTATGGAAATGAGTCTCGAATTAACATTTTTATCGCTATGCACCGAGACGAAAGGGAGAGTTTGGGATAAGTATCTTAATCCTTGTTGGGTCTCGGTATAAAGTAACTGGTTGATTTACATTCATATTGTTTCGGGCTAAATTGACGGCACTTTAATTGTATTGCTTAATCCTGAGATAGCTCCAGCGTACCTACCATCCATTTGTATTAAACTGATTCCTTTCCACTTGATTACATGGTACTAACCTTTGTTTTGAAGCAAGCAAGAACGTCTTAGTAAGATTAGATGCTAGAATAAGATTCATGATTTATCAAAATAAAAAGACAAAGACAAACGCGTTCACGACCACTAACTTTCTCGGGGTCGTCAAAGGTTCAGGCTTCCATTTCCGCAATCGCGGAGGTAATATTTATATGGCCACCTCTAACCTACGTTTTGACGAGATAGTCAGTACTCATCGTGACAGGTGGTAAGCCATGTCGCCATTTACAATCACTAACTACTGCCTATTAAGGTTTAATCACGATGTTTTCCCGCACCGTACAAAGAAATTCCATTGGTACAGGCTCAAGCATTATCATAATTAACTCATATAACATATTTACTGCGAAAAACAATACCCACAACCGTAAATTCGTTCATGCATGACGAACTACTATTATAAACATTTTTCATGGAACAAATTTCATGCTGATTTAGTGTCAACCCCAACTTCTAAGTTAGATTTTCCTCAGCAGGTTTGTGGACGCCAGTATAAAATATGTGCTAGCAAATAATGCATAAATATCTCAGTAGTGTGCTGAATCGACGTCATTCTTCCAGGCGAATATTCATCGGCACGTGTACTCGGTGTGTGGTATTACCCTAAAGTGTCTCGATCCCGAATCCAGTGCCATAAGGATGAGTTATTGATCACATGTGAGACGTACCGACGCCACATTTTACTCTTCTGGTTATCTGTATAGTGTTTGTTGGCTTATTATTTTATGCGACTTTAAGGGAAACTGCGTTAAAAATTTGAATTATGTAGAGATATTATGTGAAATATAGATCAAAACGCAAACTTTATCTTATCGTTTCTATGAGAATTGGTTAGAATATGAGGGCCCTAAAACTTTATCCCCAGCCACGTAACCACGACCAGCTCATCTCTGTCTATTTCATAACAAATTTATCTATCTACTTTGGTTTATATACGATCAAACATTTAAGTTTACTATCAGTATATGTGTATGTTGTCGATACTCTGAATGTATTTTCGTATGTTGCTCCATACACAACGCTATAAAGGGTATGCATGTAAGTAAAAAGAATGATTATTACGATAAATAGCCCATAAAAGCCTTCACCTATAAAAAGGACATAAATACGTGAGAGCCTGTAATCTTACATAATAATGTAAAAGGTTCTTTAGAGTGACCCATATTATGTACAGGGGCAAGACTAAGTTATTTGAGCTGAAAGTAATCTCTAGTTTATAAACTAAAATCAATACAGTGAAAATATATTACATAACATTAATAAGAGGAACAATCTGCTTTATATACTCGTAATTAAACAACAATTGAATAATGGAATATACTCGTACATGGTCAAGCCAAATTACTATCATTAAGCCGCTGATATGTTGTGGTTTCGTGAAATGCATAATGGCTATTACAATTATTTTTCGCAACACGCAGGGAATTGCGTGACAATAATTGAAACATTCTTATTTTTCTACAATTTTCTTAAAAAAGTTATCATTTAAAATATTGTAAATATTATCTGAGGTTTCTTGGTTTTCTCTAATCACTAACATAATAACGCTTTATATTTGGCTTATTTTAGAACCGTCTAGATTAATATAACTCATGTCGCTTAATGCACATTGTTAAACATATATTGATGAAACATAAAAGTATCTCGCCTAAATGTTTCAGTGGCGAGAAACCTCCCAAATGTTTCAGCGATTTGAAAGGGCCGAAAGAGTCAGGAGATTTTTCAACTTAAATGCCTGGGGGAAATATAGTAAATCGGGTTTACGACGAGGCGGGCATTCAAACTGACTCCTTTCGGTAAACTTCAGTCGCCGTCGCCAATAGGACGGGAATCTATGTCGACACGTTTATACGGGGCAAACATTTTATAACAATGATTTAAACGTTCACGCTCTACGGTGTATTGAGTTTATTTAACCAAATTATGCAAGAACAAATTTCTTTGAAGGTTGTTTAGTATGTTTTGTTTAAGTTCTTTAGGGATAATGGCATTGTTGGATTGGAATTATCAAGTTCAATGTGAATCCGGTGAATTAACTAAAGTAAGAATACAAATCTTATCCCATCATATTGTATCGTTAGAAGAGTCTAGTACCAAGATGTATCTATGGGTCTAGCACCCTTATGTCCTTCATCCTTATTTTATCTTACACCTATACAAAATTTTCTTGATTTGTTGAAACAGAATGTTTTTGGTATTGAGATGAAAGGTGATTGACGCACAAGTCAGCGATTTGCTTTAGGCAACCTATTCGTTCGTTTCGTTTGGTTCGTTTCACCGCTCTTAAAATGTTTGGTGAGCAGTATACTTCATTTCTCTAGCTCGTTGAGCCTGCAGTCGCTTTTAACTTAAAGGTCATCTGAAAAATCTTTTATTTATATCAGAAATTGAAACGAGAACCTATGCAATATTTAAATTAGGCTTGAAAACTAAAGATTTAATTGCCTGCCGCGCGAGCTTTTATTTGCTTGTAAAGGAACGGAATGTTTTCCCAGTGAATTCAAGGCAATTTAAACTTCTTTCTCCGAAATAATTGGACTATCTAGGACCGCAACCGCATCCAGTTTCGTTAATTATAAAAAAAATATCAATTGCTATAAATCATAAAAAAATGTGTATCGTGTTTCCCCAATAATATTATTTTCCAGGACTCCATGTCCTTTTATTCTTACTACAGGAAAGAATAACAGAATAGAATTTGTTATCTTGTTTGTAGAGATATGTGCGAGTGAAATGCGCTTCCCACACGTCAGAGTTGAGGTGTGAATGTCGCGAGCAGAGAAATTCCGAATGCGAAAATGGTGACTACGATGACGTCACTACGTGACTGTGGGTGCTTGCTGAATTAATAATAGATGTTTCAGTTCCAACCTGGGACGTAAATATTAGAAGCTGTCAATGTATTCTGGGAATACTAAAAACAATGATGGTATAGAAAAAAAAATATATGTACAAAAACATTTTGTCAATTTACATGACATTTATAATGCTGCATGTATCAAAGACTAGTATGATAATAGAAACATAAGTTAAAGATTATAAGCGCTTTTATAAGTGACATTGGAATTTAGGCTAATAGTTTATTTTGTTTCGTTAAAACTATTTTTAAAACTTGAAACGAACTAAATAACATGTTTTCAAACACTAAGTCAACGAGATGATGAATTTTGTTGTTCTTCTTCGTTTGTAATTACATTAGACTTTTCCGTCTGAATGAAATCATGTTGTTTTGTGATGTCCAAAGTTTCAAAAGGGTAAAAGTTACCCTTCTGTTCTGCTGTTCTGCCGATCTGTGTAAATCTTTGCACTGCTTGTTCCGCTCGTACTGTTAAATTGAAACAATGGCTAAATTGCCCTCGCGTTCCAGTTTTATTTGTTATTCGATATCCCCGAAATTGAGAGCTACAGATCATATCTCTACATATACCCCAGATATAGTTGGTATGGTAATAAAATGTCAACATTACTTTAACTAGGTTTTAAGAAAACAATAATGAATTGATAAGTTACACAATTGAGATAAAATTGAATTACTCAAGAATCTTGCAAAATGTAGCCAATAAACCACCGTTAATTTGCGTGGTACGCGAAAATGTCAAGTAATATTTCATAATTGTACAAAGGCAGGCAATAACTCAGCTAACCTTTTGGGAGCGTAATAGAAAATCGTTGTCTCAAGCCAGCCCACGCCCTAATTTGTAAGGAAGCTTAATTATTGCAATAATCGTTTTCTTTTGCAGGGCAGCAAGACTAACTGCCGCTGGGAGATGATCACAAGTACCTCTTAGTAGAAAAGTACTGGAACAAGATTCCTACAACGCATCGGAAGAAAATACAGAAATGTACGCGAAGACAAAAAGATAGGAAGCCTAGAAGCAAGAGGAAACCGTCCAAGATGTTCTCTCTGAGCGACGGGTGCGGCTGCGTCAGATTCCGGGGCTCCAGGAGGAACCGGTCCGTGGGGGACGACTCCTCCTCGTGCCGGAGCTCCGAGATCGAGCAGGAGATGCCCAAGAACCTTAGCAAGAAATTACTCAATGGCGAATGCAGCATAAAAGCCTTAACTCCCTTCTTCAAGTTTTGGAGAAAAGATGACGTCAGCATGACTAAAGCCGAAAGAAGTAAGTAACTTTGCTTAAGCCTCGACTCGAATTTGTCAAAATCATTTTCGCCTCTAATTAATTACTGGTAGCATTTCTTAAATTAGGTGATGAATTATCTTTCGCTGAGACTTTCAGTTCGTTTTCATTATTTTATATGTTCAGAGTTCGCAAATAAACTTATAAATTTATTTATGTAAAAAGTAGCCATTTAAAAAGTGACCTAGGATATATTTATAATCTCTCAAAGCTTTTGTCCACCGCGAAAGGAAATTAATAGCGTGAATGTATGTATAGTAAAAATTAAAGTTCTATAATATAAATCAATACTATAAAACTAGGAGCGTTATTTTGGCAGGTCAAGTTTTTTATTTTGTCAAATACTACTGGAACTGCGGACGAATCTTCGCTTGAAGGGGAATTCTCACAATGTTTAATGAGGTACCTACGACATTCAACTACGAACAGATGACGTCAGTATGGCTGAATGGGTTGATGCTCTGAATGCTACATAGAGGTTTCGTGATTCGATTCCCGCTGGCCGCTTGCCACGAGACTGGGCGTTATATGCAAATTATTTTTGTACTTGTCTTTCAATTACATGTATTTACCGCTGTGTATACATACATATGTTAGAACGCACCCGCAAAACAAGTGTTAAGTAAACTTACAGTTTAGTTCAAACTTTGTAAATTTGTCTCGTGTTGGACAAATATTATCATAAAGAGTAAATAATGAACGAATAGGTTGGCATGTGGGAAGGGGAGCGAGGAAAGTTATAATTCGACAAAGTAATAATTAATGTAGTAACTTCTAACCTTTGTATTATTAGGTATTGGGTGCATGTTATATAACTAATTCAATTCCCATTATAGATTCCATTAAAAGAGAATGCACCTTGCAAGTAGGCGCTGACCTAACCTAACGTGAGTAGAGACTTGATACATTGTTAAACAAAGGCATACCTTTTAGCTTCTTATTGCATCGCCTATGAAAATAAATTAATGGTTAGACTTCCATTATCATATATGACCCACTAACAAACCTACCGAACTAACATGGACTTACAATTAATGTAATGTAATATATTAAAGTTTTAAACTTCATCTTGCTGTTATAATATTTTTAGAGCGTTTGTTAGGTTAAATAATTTTTGCTGTGATCATTCAGCAGTGTGTATGTCGGGGTTTAAAGATTTCTATAAAGCGAAATTAGTCGCACGTTCAATCGAAACATCGGCCTATGATTGACTACTTTTTGAGATAGGCGTCAGTATGTAATGCTAAATGAAATCGTTATCTCGAATGGAAAAATTCCAAGAACATCGAGAAAACACACAGCTGTTGCTTTCCCTTTTTCTGGCTGAGTTCCTTCTTCCTTACGGTATTTATTTGTAGCTCAGCTCTGGTATTTGGATATTTGAGTTGTTGTATCGTAATTTGTATTTCAATATAAAAAGCATAAAACAGTTTACTAAAATTGAATCATTTTTCTCGTTAATTTAACAATGTTCAGGTTTTGTTTAACACATTCAACGCAGTAAATGATGTCACAATACAGTTGACATTTCAATTTAAATCATTGATAAATTTATCTTACTCCCGATCAAGTGATGAATAATAGTGATTACAAATAAAACTTTGTTTTTAGGTAAGAATGCAAGAAAGGAATTTCTCTTTTCTTAGTAACTTTTTAACTTTATTGCTGTAGAAAAATAACAAGGGATGTTCGGAACTTTCCGAAGTCAAGAACAAAAGCGACTAGGTAAAAGAAAAAAGCGATGTTATGCAAATCTGATAAATGAAGTGGTGAGCTGGAGTTTAATTAGAATTTTAAATGTGATTTCGGAATTGGCGCTGGGATTCACAAAGTTAGTGGATTTAATATGAGAGATAGCGGCTAGCACGGATTCGTTTGCTTGCCTAAGTGCTAAGTTAGGCCACCGGATTGGGTCGAATATGTAAAACAGCTGCTACGAACTTCATCATATTAATCTGAAGCCTCTACGTTAGTTTGTACTTATCGTAAATTTGAGAAGATTCCCAAAAAGTTAAAATGTAAACGTTCATTTTAAATTGTGTATTGAAAAATATAATTACGATCTTAAATACAATGTTCTAACTACCCTCATAGATTCACAAAGACGATAGTATATGTAAGAATATCCACCCGCAGCATAGCAAAGTTGTTTAGTAACTCGAAGTAAATTTTTCACCCAATAGTGAGCACTTAACGTTATTGATGGTGAACATATCGCCATTCACAGGCACTGTCTATTACCGAAAAGGTGGAACAGTTTCCTTGCGATGTTTTTCTCATCTACACACCCTGTAGGCATTAGTCACTGTATTTTTTTTTATGATTAACCAACATGGTAGTTCAATTGCCTTTATGTTCCATTTTCATAGATATAAGATATACAGAGGGCACAATGAGTATAGCAAAATTCTCATACCTCCTGAAACCACTATTTCTACAAGCACCATAGAGAATAATATTTAGAAAATATAAAGCCATGTCACCATGTAGAGTCACTGACCCACCCTATTCCGAGAACTATACAACTTAAGTAACGGTGTTCTGCTATACTACAACAACAACAACGCAATTGATACAATAGGGAGAAGAAGTAATCATAAGTTATCCATCGATTTTTAGCTGTAGTCGAGAACAATCAATAGCGACATTAGTTTACGTAGTATCTTAAGTGGGTCAGGCAGTTCGGGTATTTGTCACTTGCCTCCGAAGGCTGTAGTACATCTGTCGAACTACGTATGTTGTAGACGAGCTAAAATGGAGTTGACGGGTGTTATTGTTTATGCGTCTCGTCGAAGCCTGAATAGGTTGTATTGAATGGTGGAATAAGATTTCATGTCATTAAATTTTATTGTTTTGGCGTTTACTAGTAATAACTGTAGACCTGTTATTATTATACTATTGATGCGAGTATATTAGAATTATTTTTTGAAAATTATAAAAAACATGTTTTAATACGCATATTACAGAAAGTTAATGATAGTTAAAGGAACTTAAACATTTGTATATTTAGAGTTAATTTTTGGACTTAAATCAACAGCTTTTTCTTCACTGTTCACTATGCAAGAGAATTGTCTCCCCTCTTGAAATATTTTACTATGAAAAGAAAAATAATTAATCGGAATCATAACGTAAATAATATATAATTATTTATTAATGGGTAAAATATTTTTTATGGTATTAATATATGTAGGTATTTGATTAATAAATACACTGTCTAGCAGTTCAAGTAGGCTTTGATATCATTCCCAGATAGTTGTGAAAGCTATTATGCTCAAAACGTAAACTGGTGACATAGTTCTTGCCTTGTGCCCCGAAATAGATATGTGAGGTAAATTGGGTTAAGTAGATCTAATAGTTAATGCGCTCACCCTAATAAGTTCGTTCGTGATGTTACTCGAACATCTCATCTATTTTGAAGGCTACTATTTCGTGTGTACATGATGTTATTGCGTGACATATAATGGTGCTTCAGTTATGTTAAATATGGAACTAAACATATGTATGTATGACATTCGCGTAATTTAATATAGTTTGGAATAAACATAACCTTATAAATATATCTCTTCAGTCACTATTAGCAAAGCTATTGCAGTCATAGAATAGAATGAATATATATCAGCAATTTATAATAATTAACTTCCTCTAAAAGATAAAAGCAGCTCTGTTAGTGAAAGTTTGGTGACAATTATGAAGGTACAGCAAAATATGTTTTCATAAATTGTACAGCCTTCTTACACAAGTAACTAACTAAACCTGAGCACGTTGCCGCCCGGACGTCCGATAACGCTAAATTATGGACCTAGACCCAGCTTTCGCTTAAACGTCCAGATAATATAATGTATTTTATATTTGTTTGCAAACTGCAGATACATACATATTATATATGTAAGTGTTTTAACCCCTGTTAGGGTGGATAAAACATCGAAAAGGGTTAATATCTCCAAGGTCACTTTTTAGTTTTTACTGTATGGGAGTCGTATTGTAATAAGGAGCTTGGTGGACGGTTGCTAGTTTATCACCCCATAGATTCTTTTAACCTCTAGCACCTTAGTTGTCTCCTACGACATGCTGGTTAGATCGGCAGCTAGTTAGTGTTCTTTTTACGAACGAGGCTTGGACAATAATAAAATTTACTAGGCAGTAACAGACATGTCTTTCATGTAGCGTGACTCAGCTTAACATTCCTATAATTTAAAACGTTCTGTTACCAACTAGAATTTTTGTTCAGCTCCTTTTCCTGCTTCGAATTGTTTCATGTGGTAAATGTATTAATGACTTGCTCTTTTCACAATGCGTCTGAATCTTTTTTTAATATATCTTCTGATGTTACTTCATTCAAGATGATAGCATAAAGTGTGTGACTAGGTAAAACATACAAATTCATACATATTTCTTAATACCATTCGGGGTGGAAAGAACGTCGGAGATAAGAAAATATGGTAAGAGCTTTCTAGCCCCTCATCCATTTTGCTTGCCATCGAAACCTCTACGACATGCCGTGATAGAGGGCATCTAGTTGACCTTCTATTGACCTTTCAGACTCGTGAAGTTTTACTTAGAATTTAAAATATATATCTTTATATATAAATGTATATTTTTCCAGCTATGAAGGCAGCCATACTTATCCAGCAATGGTACAGACGATACTTGGCCCGTATGGAGGTGAGGCGGCGATACACCTGGACCATATTCCAAAGCATCGAGTATGCCAACGAACAGGACCAAGTCAAGGTAAGTGGGCGATGAACAGCTTACTCGCTTTGTGTTCCGAAACAATGTCAATAATGAATAGCAGACTAGACTGTTTGTAATGATGGTGTTGTAGGAAAAATGTATTTGTTGTAACTAAGAAGGTAGAATTATCATTAAGAGAAAGAAATCAACGAATCTATTTAGTTTGTTCTAGAAAGCTACGGGGGAAATGAAATTATTTGCACTATGTGTCGGCAACACGTAACAAATATACCACGGTTGCATTACTTAATGTGACTAAGCAGACATTATGCCTTCCAGTATTTTAACCAACTCTTAATAATAGAAGGATATTTTTGAGTTGAGGGACACTACTACGTATATATCTTTAAAGTTGTTAATATGCTGAAAAATACCACTTACGTTGAGGGAATAAAAACATTATGTGTTTCCGTAAACAGTATGTAAACAAATAAGGTCGATGGCATTATTCGTGAAATATGATACTTGCCTTGTTTGTCGTTCGGCTATCTTTCAATGTGATCGATTTAGTCAACATAACGACCCATAGTGCGTTTACCTTACCCACTTACAAAGTTGCAACTTGTGGAGGGACGTCAATTGACCTAAATGTTAACTGTACTTTGTGAGACGCCGGACAGGAGACAATAACAACTAGTTCGTTTAATGTACTACATCATAACCAGATCTACTACTGTATACATAATAACTATTCATATTTGAAACTATATTGATAGCTGATGATTGGAAACGTTGCATTATATATTACTCCATTCATTCGTTAAATTTCAGTGATATTCTTTCATTCAATTACTAATTGGTTTCATTCAATTTACATTTACTAGAAACTGGATACGTATATACAATTTCGTAGACCAATCTCATTCAAACCCTGCTCGTATATAAAATGACAAACTAATGAAACAGACAGTTGGTTTAACGAGTAGCACCAAATTGGTTGTTGTAATGGTCGGGGTCTTGTTAGCTGGATTGGATGTGGCTTGGATTAATCAATTAAACTTTTCCCTGTTTGCTGACAGGAATGAACTTGCCCAAATGACCTTTGTAAATCGGAATCAACTGTCCGAAATTACAGGCTACGGATGAATAAAATCATCGAATTAAAATATTATCCCCTTGATCAGAAGTATTGGGGTGGTAGTATGGATTGTAATTTCATTTAAATACGATAGTAGTGACTGACTTTCCCAAAATAAACGTTCTAGGGAGAAAAACTCATTGAGCGGTTAGTAGGTCACCGGTGACCTTAAGTAATGGAGGAAATCCTTTTATAGAAAAAAGCTTGGCAATCAAAGGGCCAATTAAAAAAATTATGACATACCGTTGCTGCTTAGATAAAAATGATAGAAGATATTTTTTCAGTCGTAGTCAGTTTTTAAAAAAAAAATCTCTGTAAATACATTTATTTACGTTACATTATAGTAACACTAATTAATTTAAATAACACGTAGAGCTTCATTATAATCATATTGTTTTCTCCATTAAACCTTATTTAATCGCTTTGTTTATTAAAGCCTACAATGTATGGTGGTCTTCACACTTTATTGTTTCGGAGTTAATGAAATCAACTCGTTCTTTGGAACAATGTTGAGTTTAACTACTTTTAACGCCCACTCCCCGTCGGGAACAATATAAACAGAGGCGGGAGCTTAATAACTAGGTTAGTACTCTCGTATTTCAAAGTTCACACGGATTATAACAGCACAATCTAAACTTGAATTTCCCTAATTAGGCCTTTCGCAAACAACAGCTGTAATCCCTTGTCAAATAAAACGCGAATGTAACGAGTTTTTTAAACACTTTGGCGGAACGTGTGAAAATTAGTTTCTGTTTTATTTTACTCTCGCCAACGGCTTATTAAGAATTATCTGTGGCTGACCTTTAAAATATCGTTTTTGCGAGTAATCTTGTATACAAACGGATCCTGACACAGCAGTTAACGAGGCTGTTGTGGAATAGGAGATTTGATCTCGTGAACATAATCTTTTGTTTAAACGATTTCAGTCGTTCTAAGTATTTACGTTACGTTTTCAGAAGAGAAACATCTAAACACTCATTAACAGCAGCGCCTGCCCTCTCTCATTAATCATGAACTTTGGTATTAAGGTTTTTAATTGTTATTATAATTTATATTGTTAATATTATACTTATTACATTGTATCCACTTTATTTATAGTATTATATTATATATTTATAAACAATAAATAAAATGTTTAAAAAGAATTACACACCAATAGATTTTAACGTAGTATAAATTGAAAAGGTTAATTGGTGTAAGTGAAGCAAGACAAATTTTTCAGGATCGTTCAAGGCGGCGATTAATAGAGTCTCTTCTTTTACCGTTAGAAAAGTAGCGGTTTTTGGATCTATTTGTATGTGTATGATATATTTATATTAAATATTTAATGTTTACATACATAATTTTTATGTGAGAACTTGAGTGATAGCTGTCAGTAGGAATTAGGTTTGGCTTTGACTGCATGTAACATTGGATGTTTATTGTCTAGTTGTCTTACAAAAAGTAAGTTCCGTGTATGTTACGACTAATACCAAACCTCATGTTATTCACTTAACCCTTGACTTAGATACGCAAGTAGCTTCAAGTCAATCACATTGTCCTACGAGTGAAACCAAACCACAAGTCATGTCGGTCACTTAACCTTTTACTTACATACACATGTAGTTTCAAATCAGTTCCTCTTTTATTTTTTAAGATCAAAGGCATAAACAGCTAACGTGGGAGTCGGGAAAGTTATCCTCTCGGTAGGGAATATTTTCTTCCTCAGCACGATTCAAGTAAAGAGGTAAGCGGTAGGTAAAAGGACTTTGATGTCGTGAACACAAACGGTGCTCAAAAGGCAGGAACCTTGATTTGGAACTGAATTAAAGAAATCCTTTGGCTCCTACATGAACGTGTGGGTTCTTGATATAGCTTACATGTGAGGAGGTAGAGATTATAAATACTTACAGAGGTATATGTTTATGTATGCTTTCATTGTTACAACGACGGAACAGAATATAAGTCAATATTTTATAGATTGAAATTCAAGTGCTTAGTATTCGAAGTTTTATTATTCATTTTCACTGCTTACCTATCTAAATTGATGCGGACTTAATGCGTATATATTATTTAAACTAATCCCACTCAGTTTTATTTGATACCCTATTTATAAAGACCGGGATTCTATTACAAACAACAAATTATCCCTCTAGACAAAATATACGAAGTCATTATTATCTTATGACAGATCTTATATTCGTTATAGTCATATTATATATGTATTCCTATGTGCTTACTGACCAGTATATCTTTGCTCTGCAGTTGTACAACTTCTTCAACGCATTGCTGAGCCACATGCGGGACACCAGTGGGCGCACCTCCTCTGGCCGGACTTCCAGGGCAGAGTCTACTTGTAAGCCAACTAAGAATAGATATTTGAATACAGACTGTTATTGTATGCCAGGAAAGTAAGAGTTTGAGTCACCGTCGTCAGTTGGGGATTGTGATGGTGTTTGTCCAACCGATGTTCAACAGATAGTTAGCAATCAATGAGATAATTAGTTGTTGTAAATTTCTGTACAATGGTTGTCATTCTATTCATATTCTATTTCATTTATAGATTTGTCTTGCAAATTTCATTTATTGCTTGGATTTCATACTTAGCAATAACAACACCTCAATGTATGAAAAGTAGGTTTATAGGTACTAAAACATCAGTTAATAAACTACATAAACGTGAAAGGAGGGTTACACAAAGTCTCTTTTTAACGATACCACATTTATGTAGATATAGAGCTAAAACCGCCACGGCATAAAAGCAGTATCTGTGAGAACATCCTCGTGTAAGCGATTTATCACTTCGGATATGCAAGGATTTAAGATTGGGCCGCCTTCCCATTACACCGCCGCTGTTTCGGAATAATTATTTCCTCACATATACGTGAATCTCATTTAGTATCGAGCCCTACCTGCGATGTGAATAATTATTCGTTCGGAGATGTGAATGCGTAATCTCATTATTATCCTTGCCTTGAGTGTATATCTGGCATGTTATTGTAGTGGAAATATCATGTGTGTAAACTGCGACGGAGGTTTAACTTAAGATAATGCCCATATCTTTAATGATTTGAAAACAACTATAACTCTCCATTCATTAGTAGTATCTAAAATAATGGTAAGCAAAGATAACTGATCATGTCGAAGCTAAATCTTTGATTCATTTCGTTCACTGACTAGTGGATTTCATTTCGCCCACTCGCTAAGAACCGTAAAAACACACTTAGAGTCAGAAATCCCTTGCCCGGCTAATTCAGATAAAAATAAAATCCAAATCCTTTCCCTCCAACAGCAGGCTAAATAAGTCGAAAGGTCAGCTCTTCAGAGACTTGAGATGAGACGTGAGTGTGAACATAGGTAGCACACAAATGTATTACCTTTGGTGTGTATTACGTACAGTCTAAATAAAGTATTCAAGATTACTTATAATAAACTTGAGATTTTAAAATCATGACAATCGGTACATTAATTTAGAAATGTGAACGTCGGGAACACGTACTAGTATTTTTTACTTCATAAAATTTTTGGTAATGCTTTAAACGGAACAGTTCATTAATTCACGTCAGTTTCAGTTCACCTAAATATTCAATATTTTGTTAAATAGCTATAGTATTAATATACCATTAAAGAACTTTATTAACAACTTTAGTACGAGAAAGTACAACTTGAATGTATGTAAGCAGTGTTGAATAGACTTTATGAGCCGTCATTCAGTAGGAACGCGTTGACCCAATATGTCGGAATGTCGGCTCCCCGTTGTTCTGTTTCATTAGATAAATTCAATTAGCCAGGGCCGTAGCCACCGGGTTATATGAAGCCACGCGGTTCCGCAATTCTCTTTCATGTACAGTCATATTTCTTTTTGTTATCTCTTCGGTCATTTTACTGCGTGCTGACACGCTACTATGCGGTTTTTGCTTGTTTTATATGTCGTCGCCTACATTATTCAGTTGCAGTGTCCTTCCTAAGCTTGAAATTTATGGAACAGAAACTAGGTCTTATGTATTTTTAGATTGGTTGCACGACATCACTGTGCATTAAAATTACTCTCCAATTTTCCTTGTAATACCTCCGGGGTGTCATCAGTTCGTTTATAGCGAGTTGACATGCATTATTAATAACCGTTGTATGCTCGTATCAGTAAACATTATCTAGTGTTGACAGTTTTTATACTATGTTGTAGTTTTATGCTCCAACTTTTTTATTTCATTGATACCGACAAAAATTCATTGATATTTCGTGATAGTTGTTAAGCAAATACCTGGTGACGTGATGCATGTTGCCATTTTCAGATATATCGGGAATTAAAAACTAGAAGTATCTGGTTACGAACAATTTCAGTGATTTCAACTATACGAATTGACTCTTTGGGAGTAACAAGTGTTCTAACGAGTTCGTTTTCTCCTCAGCAGAGCAAGTGTTTTCGGAGGAGTCGGACGAAGGCGGTGGCGCAGACGAAACGGCTCCACCGAAGCCCCTGAAAGGACCCGATATCGAATTCCCACTACAAAGAAAAGACATTGATATATTAATTGAAGCCTTCAGAAAGAAAAAGGTTCGATTAATTAATTAGGGACCTGAGAATCTATGATTAAAACAGCACGGCTTACACCCTTTTGTTACAAAAATAGAAATGTGTTAAGTATATTATAAGCTGTTATGTTTGCTTGTGGTATGCTGTTAACAATGATAATTAGCTATTAGTCTTATCATTACACATTAATAATAATTCAATTCACCACCAGTCGTGTTGGTTTTTTTTGGGTGAAACGTGGTCTTTGTACTTATGACTCTGACAATGCTAATAGAATAAGCGGTCACGACATGAATGTATGCTTTATATTCGATGCCTTAATTTACGCTTTTACTACCATTAACCCTTGCATGACAGTCTGAGGTTAGAGTCACATTTACAAGTACTGCTTGTGAAACAGGTATTTTTCTAACAATATATTTTTTCCCTCACCGTAGTATGGAGTGCATTTCGCAAATAAATTCTAAATGTTATATTCCAATAGGTGCATTGTCCCAGGTTTGAAATCTGCACCCACTGTCACAAAGTCAAGACCTCAACGACCGCCGAAATTAAACGAATACAGCAAAAAATTTACGCCAAAATAATTTCGTACTTTTAATGAAATTTTTATTTTATCGTTTCTACAGCACCGCCTGCATCCTCAACATGTTGCTCAAATATTGAAAGACGCGACGCAAACCCTGAAAAAACTTCCCAACATCAACATGGTGACGACCACAATATCCAGCCAAATAACGATATGCGGAGATCTGCACGGAAAACTTGACGATTTATTAGTCATATTTCACAAGGTAAGTGAGACGCTATAAACCAAATTAGTTCCGGATTTTCTCCATTATTTTAGTTTATGTTTAGCAAAGAACGCTGTAAAGTTTATTAAACAAACCGTTTTTATGATGGTTATTTCGTTTTAAGTACGTTCTTTAGTGGACGTATGTATGTCGGCGGTTAACGTGACTCTCGTCAAGTGGAAGTGGAGTGGCTCATTTGGGGTGCGATGTCTTTGACGTCAAGGGGAAGGTGGCAAGCGGCGTCTTAATGACCACCGCCGCCGCGAACGAACAAATAGGCTTCGGCAAATAATCAAACAAGTCGTTCATTCAATTTACGCTCCGCTCGGCTTCTGTTTGATTGAGACAGCGTGTGCCGGATGAGTCAGTTAATTTGTACTAAAGTTACGTTTTCCTCTTAAAATATGATGTACATTAATTCACGTTGTTTTCTCCCTTTTGTAGTGCACAAAACACTGAATACGTTTTATCTATTCGGTATTAAGATTGTATGCCAAATGTAATCGATATTGTAACAAATAGCACAGTGCTTATATAAACATATACCACCTCTCTAATTAATTATAAATGGTTAAATAATGTTACAATAAGAACGATGAAATAAAATCATTCTCAAGCATAAACCTTAACTTGTTGGAAGAGAGAAATCGCTTCGTCGATGCCACATCCTAATTACATGGTACACTGACAAAGGCGCTTGGAGCCCGCCATAAAATTCGTCATTATCCCGGCACGGTCCTATTGGATAGCTCCGAATAACGGTGTATTAAAAAGTGGCTTACGTCACTCAAAGGGTATACATGTCATAATTAAAATTCTCTCTTTGTGGGTTTCCCTAAACATCAGTATATGTATTTTTTCATCTCCGAATATTAATCTGACATAAAATCCTCGTAAAACCAAAGCATTGCGCATATTGATTCTTTTGAAGACGCGACATCAGAGAAAACCGAAACAGACTTTTCTGATCCATGTTGCAGTTTACACTTGTTTATCTTAAATATCATTATCGTTAAATGTCATCGGTACCAATAGGCACCCAAGGACGCATAGAGCTTCGAGATATTATAACAATTTACTCATGGTTTGCAAACAAAACGCAGTGGATTGCTATATATGTAGTTTAATTTTACCCCTATCCGATTGTCATTTCTGAATATCTATTGATTTGGATGTATCCTTATCAAGTTTCAGTCTATTACAAGTTAACTTAATTTTATAAACCTCAATGCTATAAACTAATTGCAAATCCCGAAACCGTCTTGCGGCATATATTTACGTCAAACCATTGTTAATTTTCTAAACGAATGTCTCTATATTTGCATAATACAATTAAACCACCCTCGCTTTTAGGGGATGGAGCATTTTAATATTAAGACATTTTTTAATCATAACATCCGTCGCCATAAAAGAGTATTTCCCAAAGCCTTCGGTAACTAAACAAAATAGTATGGATTGATAAAACACTATTATCTGGCGAACAGTTTAATCAAAAGAAGATTTCGCGTTGGAAGGTAGCTTTTGCATAAAATTCTATTTATATTTTTCTGTTTCAGAACGGCTTGCCCTCTCCGGAAAATCCATACATATTCAATGGCGATTTTGTAGACCGAGGTAAAAAGGGGCTTGAAGTTTTCCTCCTGCTCTTGGCGTGTACATTGGCGTTTCCAGGTGGAGTGTACCTCAACAGGGGAAATCACGAGGACCTCGTTATGAATACCCGGTGAATAAAACCTTCCTTTCTATCATTTATCCAATTATGCGATGAAAATTCATTTATTCATTCGTTTGACTCTTTGTAAAATTATTATATAACAACATTTCAATAATATTTCTAGTAAAGGCGATTGCGAATATCTATTTTACTAGTTCTCGATCAATCTCATTTTACTGGCAAATAAATAAAAAGAAAATCTATTATTACTAAAAATAATGTAAACCCCGTTCATTGCACGACTATATCATGAAAATATATCCTCATAACTTCCTATCAATGGTGGAAAAATATTGTAATGAACAGATCAAAGGGATACGCGTGGAAAGAAATTGTGTTTCGTAAGAAGGTGATCACAAGCCTTTGCGCGTAATTCCTACCTCTCACGTAAAGGGAATCCTTTGTATCAGGCAGCGAGAAATACATTATTATCTGCTCAGAAATACAACCCTCTAACGGAGCGTACTATCTTGGTCAGGCGCTATTCGAATCTTATGAGCTACAATAAAACTGTGCGTGTGTAAGGGAATGATAAAAGGATTCGTTTTATCTGTATTCCTTTTTGCATGTCAAATACGCGGCTCAGTGTAATGAGATTAGTACGAGTGGAGCAGTTGTTTTCTTTTGTTGGGAAACGTTTATCGAGGTGGAATTTCTTTTGTTGATTCTCCAGTATGGGGAAGTGATTTCCTGCAGATATATTTAGAAAACGATCAAATAACAATACAATCGCGTCTCATTGTTGTGTATAAAGAATAAATAGGAAAATTTGTAGCTTAATAACAAACTCATATATATTAATTCCTACGTATTAAACTATTCCGATTTTTGCAGATATGGATTTATCAAAGAAGTTCACCAAAAGTACAAGGTGAGTATTTAAATTTTTGTTATGAAATTAGGTATATCGTGACAGTTTTAACTTTGATCAAAACATAGCATAAATTCATGATTTCCATCCGTCATACAGTAGTCACAACTTTTCTAATCAGCCGGGAATCAGCCTCAATAGAACATCGCCATAATATTTGACCACTCAAAATAAAGAACAGATAGACTGTGTCCGTGTGTAAATACACTGTCTATAACCTTTAAGGAAAAATAGCCAAGTTTTCTCACGAATCACGATGTTTTCCTCTACGTCCTCATAAAAGCTACAAGGGAGCTTTAGAAAAGATACATAGAGCGTAGATGCTAAAGCGGTGAGAAAAGGGACTATCTCATTGTTATATGATTAATTAAGTGACATTACATGGGGCATACTCGCATATAAAGTGAGTTCAGAACATTGTATTGAGTGCCTCAAACTAGGTTGGAAGTCTTCTAGAGTACGAATTTATTGAACTAGAACTACCTTATTAGCAAAACTTGTATTAAGAAACTTCGTGAATTTGCCGACAGCATAACGCCGAGCGGTTATTGAAACTTATCGAAGGAGTCTACCGTTGGTTGCCCGTCGCCACAATCATCAATAACAAAGTGTTTGTGGTCCATGGTGGCATTTCCAACACTACTGACCTCGATATCATCAAGTCTATGGAACGAGCTAAGGTACGGTTTATTATGTTATAAGATTAAGTTTTAGTCCTGTAATGTTGTTATTTAATATTAATAATAAACTGTTATTTCTAATTAGTTAAATAATTTAACTAATTTCATTTATAGACTCTAGTACTAATTGTGATAAATAAATGGAGTTTCTTCAAGTGTGATTAGAATTAACACAAGCTGTTTATCTATTAATTCAAGAAATTGAGACAGATTCAAACTTGCATATTTATAAACATATTATAATAATTGATATACCATTCATATGGTACTTGTTTGAGTATATTATGAGATAATATTTATAGACTAGAAAAATCAATAAATTGAAGTCTTATTGCTAGTGAATAACACATTTCTCAGAAACAATTACAGTCCGTGCCTTATCCGCTAGTGAGGCAATTATGCTCCAGCAGTGAATAGCCGGCGGCGCCCTCTCCCGAGATAAAGCCACTCCACTTTGTCCCTAAACTCCTTATCGACTCACCAAATCGAGTTTGAGATTGATACTTGCCTCCGAACTTAATTGATTGTCTTTCTCGCCTTTCATTGACACTGTATTTGCATACTATTTAGCAATAACGACAAAGCTGAATTTAGGACACTTAACCAGAATTGGTATTATTAGACTACTTCGGTAAGAAAACCTACCTACTCCCCGGACATATAATAGTCTGTTCTTATAAATTGTGACACGGTGTACGACCCTTCACATTGAGTACCGACTGCGAGGTTAACGTAGTTTCGAGATGGCTACAGCATTACTACCTCCGCAATTGCAGATATAAGCCCGCGATCATCTGCCTATTTCGCAAAGGAACCTAAGAAAAATCTATGAGCGAAACATATTTTAATTTCAGTACGTGTCTCTACTTCGGCCGCCGGTGACTGAGAGCACTGCGCCTGGAGCCGAAGTTATTGACAAACTTGAATGGAAACAGGCAAGTCCCATTTTATTATTCGTGATTTTACTGCAACAGGAATGTTACAATTTGGATACGATCGCAGGACATAACAGAATAATGTACAACAGTTAATTGAAACTGATTCATCATGATTAGATAATATATAATAAATAGCAACTTTATAAAAAAGGATTTATAAAAAAGTATTTAGCTTTAAAATTTTATCTGTACTTCACTTGGTACTCACGCAGGAATTAATTAATAAAATTGTTAATTGAGCTTCCGGCCAGTGTGATAGAAAATCAACCGTATAATGTAATTACGTAGAAGCGGGAACAGCTTGAAATTGGTGATTTAGGAGCTTCATTTTCGCTCTGTGCATCAATATACTCTTAACTTACCAAATGGGGTCAGCTCGTGGATTAGATAGATAAACTTCCAGTTATTCAATTTATGAGCACAGTTCCGACGTTGATTATGTGCCCAAGTTACTACAATATTCATTAGACTGAAGCGGTGAAGCGACGCTGTCTTTACTATAATTGAGCAGAGAAAGATTTTGTCTCCGTCAAATCCTTTGCCATTGGAATTATCGGTGGGTCCAAAGATTGTAATCTTATTTCTCGGAGACTAAGCAATTTCAGCTCTCGAGCCGGGCCTTAATGCGATTTGGGGAGGACCTATTTCGTAGCAGGTTATGATCACGGCGTTACATTGTGACCGTTATAAAAGTACCGATTCTTCAATAAGGACCCGACATCCTCTCGCCTGCATTTAACTTTTCTAACTTGGATTTTATGGCGGCGTCCCGCCATTTTCTTTTAGTGATCGTTTCTTGTAGGAAGAGAATAAACTCTCTTGTCAAATGGCTTATAAACCTTTCACTGGGCATTCCGACGATTGTGTTCAATGCGGAATGAGACATTGTGTTTTAATTAAACGAATTATAAAAGTAAATTGTGAACTGCGGTGTTTTCATAATTTTACAGTTATTATTTATACTTTTAAAGATGTCGTAGAAGTTAATTATGAGTTTTGTACTTAAAATCTTAAAGTAATCACTTGTTATTACACAATAATAAGCAATCTGGGGATTTCCGCCTACACATTTTAAAGGGCCTGTGTAATATTTGTTTTCTTTTACAAGGTTTTCGACATTTTGTGGTCGGACCCCCAGTGCGGCGGAGGTTGCGTGGCTAATGCCTTGCGCGGCGCAGGCACCTACTTCGGACCGGATGTCACGAATTCCTTCCTCAGCAAATACAAAATGAAACTCATAGTACGAAGTCACGAATGCAAGCCGGGAGGATACGAGATTCTTCACAATGGAAATGTAAGTTCCACTACACTTCTCGTAGCCATTGAGTTTGTGCATAATGGGAACAAGTGCCATATTAATATGGAACGTAAATATAAATACATATCTAAAATGTTTTTTTTCCAACAATGTTGTAAGATTTGACAGAGTGCTTGCGGGTGTATGAAATCGCTTAAGAATGGGCTAGCAACTAGTCACCAATATTCTATATTTTCGTTATTTCAACCACGATAGTTATAAATAAGCAAAGGTGACCGAGCAGAAGTTAATCTGAAATTCCGTTCAAAGGACAAAAAGACGTAAACGTATATCATCCTACATTAATAGTCCAAGTAAAACTCAATTTTCCACTAATATCACAATTTATATTACCAGGTGATCACCATATTCTCAGCGTCAAATTACTACGAATTAGGCTCCAACAAAGGAGCGTACTTGAAGCTTTGTGGCAACTCTTTAGAGAGACAGTTCGTCCAGTATACTGCTGCAGTCTCCAGGTCCAGAAGACTTACCTTCCGCCAAAGAGTTGGTTTAGTGGAATCATCGGCTATGAGGGAGTTGCACAATCACATCATGTTAGCGAGAAGACAGTTAGAAGCAACTTTCCGAAGCTTGGATGTCGATCAAAGCGGTAATATATTTTCACTGATTTATCTATGTCTTAATATACCACGTTTCGTAGGTAATCGTAGTATACATGTAAGTACCTATACACAGACAACATTTAGAAAATTTCTAAGATATGAAGTACCTTTGGAATAAGCCAAATACTTTAGTGAACAAACTGACTTGAATCGGTCAACCACTCAAAAGTGAAGGGAGTAAGAATTTAATATTAAGATTCAGTAATATATAGGTAATGCTAATTATGACGTCACTTGTTAGGCTACATCAGCGTCAGCGACTGGTGCCAAGTGATGGAGGAGACGACGCGGCTGGGCCTCCCGTGGCGGATGCTCAAGGACAAACTGGTGCGCACCGACGCGGAGACCAAGAAGAAAGTGCGCTACATGGACACCTTCGATTTTAGTACCAATGTAAGCCTCTATATAAAATACCTATAGTTTTTTACAAACGTAGATTTTCCGCTCGCTTCCCTACAGAGGTGTAGGCAGAAATCATGGATTCCTATTTATCCTGTGATACCAATTTCTTCATTGGTAGGTGGAGGTGTATATTTATACTCGTCGATTATAACTACGTCTATAGTCACTTTCGTAAATCTCTTTTGGGTGGTCAAGTCTTGGAGACCTGGAAATATCTCCTTGGTCACTTACTGTCGTGAATATTTAGGGATTCAGGGGAATATCACTTGGGCACCTCACCGTTTTCAGTATAGCGTTTAATAAAACGTCATACGACTTTTTGTATAAAAGATTGTTGTCTATGATACACACATGTACAGTTAACGCAAATGGAAACTGTAAACTCTATCCAGTTGAATCAAAACTTACTCGCTTCAATACAATTTTAAGTCTTTGTTGGCTAGATAAAATGTTTTCGTACATTGTATTCCGTATTGTCTAGTCTTTCTCCCAACAATGTGATAGTGGTATTACTTGTGTCCGACGAGATACTCGTATAATGCCTTCGAAGTCCTGTTCACCGCTAAAGGGTTAGAATCATGGTTTTCTCTCCCTAGTTCAACAAGATTATAATATAATAAATATGTTTCAGAATGGTAAGAAAGCAGACACGCAAACTGTTGTGGAGACTCTTTACAAGAACAAGAGTAATCTGGAAGCCATTTTCAAAATTTTGGACAAGGATAATTCAGGTTAGTAAATAACAATTTTAAATCTGACAACAATGTTGTAAATCTCAGTTTTCTTCTTACCAACACAATATTACGTAACTCTACAATATGTTTTCAATTTCAGTCTTATAAATCGTTAACTATATAAATAATAATAAAGTTGCCGAATATATATTATACCAAAGGTCTGCTCAGCTTTTGTGAATTCAAATATAATTTATATTTGTCATTTGTATTATATCGTTACATAAAATATCTCAAAGGAATAATAATTTTACTTAAGTTGATAAATGAATTGATTTTATGAGAGTCGCTCTGACTAAGTTTAAAGTGATATTATTAAAAGTGAGAGTAGGTCTGACACTAAATTTAATATTGTGTTCAGAGCGGCATGTTGTATGATTTTGTAATTACTAAGTCTTTGGTTTGATAGCTTTCTAACAAGGCTGAAATATATCAAAACTTACTCTTATTGTATTTTTTAATAATTTTCATTGACCGATACAAAGGTTAATTGATTTTTTATAATTAATAAGCTGATTGATTTCTATTTTGTGTTATAGGATTTATATCTCTGGAAGAATTCTCGGAGGCTTGTCAGTTGCTTGGCAAATACATGCCTCATCAGATGACACAAGAGCAGCTCGTTGACATTTGCCGTTTGATGGACATCAACAAAGACGGAATGGTGGATCTGAATGAGTTCCTGGAAAGCTTCAGACTGGCCGAGAAAAGCTTTCAAGGAGAAGATGACGAAATAAGAGAGTTAGAAGCTACTTGACAAGAGCTAGACCGTCGTCCCAGCAGGACGGCGGTCGACAGAGACGAAACGGGTGTTGGGATCGAAATTATAAAACTAGGCGACGAAAGCAAGGATCCACTAGTTAACCAATTTATGGGCGATAAAGTGCCATCAGCGGCCAACGCAGTCGATGATATTGAACTAATTGATAGTGACGCTCCTCCCCGAAGACCAGGTCTTTTAGAGAGTGATATGTAATACTTATTAGGAATAGCCATTGCTGAGCGCTTTGATAGTAGAATTTTACGAACTTCTTTGAATTCTCTTCTACGATTTAGAATTATGTATAGTCTAGCCAAATGGTAGATGTGGCTATTAGTTGGTTCCTATTACTAAAGAATTAAATTATTCTATTTCTCTCTTACATCTTTTAGGTCAAATCATTATAAGTATGCTAATATTTACATCTAGATGATTTTGTGGTATAGACATAAAAATATTAAAACTATTTACAAAATTCTTATTAGGTACAAATCAGAATTTTAATATCAAACTATGGAATTAATCCTATATAATTAGGCAGTTTTAACTATTGGTGCCAATTGTAGTAAAAATTAATTTATGATATAAAATAAAAATTGATTATTAGAAATTTATAAATTTATATAGAACTGGATATGGGAACAACTTAATTGAAAGTACGTCTACTTTACCACAACCAAATTTTTAAATTGTACTTAAATGGCTTGTATTCGTATGGATTATTCACTACTGGAAAATGACATAAAGATGCATTTACATTATCAAGAAACAAAGCATTGTTTGTTACGATTGAATTTCTTATGCATTCCAGTGCAGCTTCTGAATATTATATCTCTAATATTGTCTCTTATCACCTAACAATAACTTCGATTGTATCCAATATGAACTTGAGATATTCTTAAACATTTTGTTTCTAGGATTATTTCCTGTTTTACATATTAGTTGTATACAATAAGGATCAGATTTTTCTATTTTACTACCACGAACGGATCGAAGAGTATTAAGAAATGTCAATTTAATCGTTTGATTGTACCAAATGTAAGGGATGCAATCGATTTAAACTACTTACACCATTGTATTATTTATTTGGAGTAACTAGGAAATATTCTGTACAATAGTTAATATATTTTAGCATATAGGTTAAATAGTTCGAATTGCAGAAGTAATAGTATATTTAACAATTTTCCTATAATGGGATTTCTCTTAAGCTTCGTGCTAAAATATAATTGAATACATTCTCTTGAAATGGTTCAATATGTATGGAGCAAAATACCCAAATAACGCTTTTTGGATGACCAAACATTTATTTTTGGAACTCACGTTTAATCGGTAAAGCAAATACTCGACGCGACGTTGCAAGTGAAATATATTTTCCTCATTTGTCCATTAAATTGTGATATACTTTGAGAGTGTTTTATTGACTGCTTTCACATTTTTTATTTGTTTCAATGGGAAATCCAGGAACCAATTTATGTACTACTGGTTTGTATACAAAAGACAAACACATTCACGATCCATCCCATCACTATCCCTTGCGGGGTAGTCCGAGGTTCAGGTGTCTATCTTCGCAAACGCGAAGTTAGTAATTCTATGGCTACCTCGAACCCACGTGTTGACCAGATAGTCAGTAACTACTCAATGTACAAGCACTATTACTTGTTTGGGGAACAGGTAGGTATCCTTACGATGTTTTCCTCACACCGTAGTATATAATTATATGAAAAGAAGAACTACTTATCTCTACCAGTGTGCAGTGTAGTAAAGTCCTACATTAGCTGAAATTGTTCTCTTGATTGCCTTCTTGACCCCTCTTATTTGTTCTCTGAAAGTGTAAAACCCACACCCTAGTCAGTTTTGGGATATTTTTATTTGTACGTAAATTTTTAAAAGTAAGGAAATTGAGAATGGTATTATTTCTTTAAATAACAAAACAACACATGAGTACATTTAAATCATTTTTTTCTCAAAGACCTAAGACAAGAACGCAGATAGGTACCTAAAAGCCTAGTTACAGGCAAGAAATTGAAGGAGACTTTGCATTGCCTTGGGTAGCAGAATTTAATTGCCGTGGCTTGGTTAATCGAGTTCTCAAACGCGGCCTGAAGCTTCTTAATCGGGGAGATACACAGCGATATAACTAGAACTATGTACTTGTAGGTTAGGTGATTTAAGCCCACCTACTTACATATACATTTAAACTGTTAATTAATTTAGACGGATAAAATTCGTAAAAGATAAAGAAGATACTATTGATATTCAAAGCAAACGTCATAACACTTGTAGTGAAACGCGGGTTTCTGTGATTCCTACTTAACATACTTTCGAAATTTCGGAGATAGGCACTCAAGCCTCTGACTACACCGCCACCATAAAAAAGGGACTGTGTATACACTAGTCGTGAAACGTCTGTAATTATATGTTACCCTACTGCTTTTAATATATACATACATATAATATTACACCCGTTCTCATATTCCGGGACTCAAATAGATTACTGATTCCTATTAACTAACCACTTTCGATTCACTGCAGTGTATTCGTGGTTATATGTACTTCTATTGTCACCCTTCTGTAGTACATTCACATCGCTTATTCGTGCTTAATACGCTCAGCTCGTACTCGTATCTTATAATAGGAAAAGGGAACGGCTCGGAACAACAGCTTCTGTTTATTGAAATCCATATAACTGAGACAATATGTCATATGTTTCTAAGCAATTGTAATAATAATATGTTCAAATAGACATACTCTTGTAGTTCTATCTATTTCAAGGTCAAATGATCGCCTAGGTATTAATATATTTTCTTTAGATTACTATAGGTGTTGTAAAGAGATTCATATTAATGTTGATGACAATTTGCATGCTCAGGAATTTAATTCTTTTCTATTAATACCTGATGCGATATGCCCGAAAGAAACCGACAGTTATTTTGTTAATTAGCAGTGTTCCTATGTCCTATCTAGCACTGTCCACTATTCTTACACGATTAACAACATTTAATCGATCTATCTATAAGTATATATGTTGTACACGTCAACAAAACTTAAACAAGAATTCATAATAAGAAAATTCATACAAAGGGAGATAAGATAAAAACCTTCCCGCAAAAGGTCTCATTTCATTGTTTATTCATTTCACCCTTTTCTTAAGTGAGCTATGAAACTGGAGGCTTTCGGGGTTGCAAAGAAAGGCGAAAAACTTGAAACAAAGGCTCGAAGGAATTCAGGACACATTTTCTGAGAAATAAATAAACATTGTTTGGTAACAGTATAAGAAAATAGTTTCACAAGTCTTCCAACGAATATTCAACAACACAACTTGAGTTGTTTATCAACATTTTTTTTGCATAAGTGTGGAATGACTATGTAGACTTATGAGTTTTAGCATAGGAAAGATTTAATAAATCTTTGAAAAATTGTACAATATGGGGTAACGTGTATTTAAAAAAATTTGGAGTAACCTCTTAACGTTTATTTATTCAGAAGACCCAAACTGAAAAAGTTTTTTCAACCCTACGACAACGTAGCTGCTTGTGAGATAATATGTATTATTAAAATGAAGTGTCACTTGAAAGTTGAATCTAATTTATCCACTCGAAATTTGTGTAACTAAGTAAATCTTGCAAGAAGACTACTTTTAATATGATTTTGCTGTCGCGTCTCCACGAAAAAAGAAATTAAACCTGTCCAAATTTACCCAGGCACGAAGGCTTGCGAATAAGTTAAGAATATTAATAAGAATACCTCAAAAGCTACACGTAGTGTCTACCTAATGCCACTAAATCATATTCAATTCGGCTGATCTATATACTTCTAACGTCACCCTTTTTCATGTTCATTCATTCTATCATCTGTTTGGCGTCAGAAATCTTATTAACGTCTTCTTAATAATAAACAGACTCGCGTCCATGATTCCCGTGGTGATGGACAGAAAAGAAATTTCTTTTTTTTTCTCCTTATCTAGTTTACAAATGGGGGTAAATAAAATAAATTTAATATATATTGTAGTGCTGATAGTCAAAACCTACATAAGGACCCCTACGTGTTTTGTTTTCTCTTAGGACATGCTTGGTAATATTATTCTTTCCTATTTAAGTCCTTCATATCAGTACCCTATCACGAAGTCCTAAATAACGGTAAACAAGATACTATGTTTATTGTTCTTGCCTGTGTAGTAGTTCTCACGAGAACCCTAATCAACTTCTAATATAGAATCCATATAATATGGAATACAAAAACCTTTCATCCATAGTAATAAATGAGCTCGCTGCTTGATATTGATCGGTCACGAAGGGGTCTTCTCAAATATGTATGATCTTGCGATAATCTCAGATGTTCTTGTAGTCCCTTCACGTCATTGCCCATTTAGAGGGGTTACATATATGGATGATTAATGTTCCTAATTTGATAAACATACATATATATAATATGGTGAGCTTAAAGAAAGTAAGGTTTTGAATGATAAGTTATTGTTAGAGAGAGATGAGAGTGAGAAAGAGATTATTGAATTGGTTAGTGGTCAAGGGAAATTGAAGGCTGAGATGGCTGTGATCCATCGAGAGATGGAAATTATCATGAATGAGAAGGATAGGTTGCAAAAGATGCAAGACTCAGCTGCATACTTTGGAGATGAGTATGAGTGTGCGCTGAGACATATCGGGAAATTAGAATTAGACCTACGGAATGCACACAGGCGCATAGTGTCTCTTGAAGCAGATAATGAAGATCACCAAAAGGTATGCAATGATATTCAGTATCAACAGCTTGTATTAGGAATAAATAATACTAAAACCAACCACCCAGAGAATCAAGTGTCTAGAAATACATTAAAAAAATACAAAAAACTAAACAAGGTGATTAAAAATACTTCAGATAAGTTGAAAAGAATTAATAGGGTTAACATTAAGAAACTATTTAAGAATTCAAATTATGTTAGTACTATAAAAGACTATAAAATACAATGTAGACATTTAAATGATAAAATTGATGAGTTGCAAGCTTCACTTGCATCAATAAATTATAAATATGAGATGGCCCAAACAGAGATAGGGGAACATATACAGGCAATGGACAAACTACTTTCCTTGAGTGCGTCTAACGTTGATGCGTTTAACAATTTAGTGAAAGATGGGTGTATGTGCGGTGGCCACTTGAATGATGTGAAAGAGGATGATTGTGTCCAGCCTGTGGCTGAAACACTTGTAAATTGCTCAAAAGTGAGTAGGTGTGATGAGGGCAGCCTTAGTGGACAGGCAGGCATCATAATCTATAGTGATGAAATAGGTAGAAATCTAGGCAGGTACTTAGGGAGCATTATGGATGCACCTATACAAAATTGTTGCTACCCAGGAGCATCTTTGACTCAACTGATAAATAATATCAGTAAAAACAAAAGCGATTGGAATAAAACAATAATAATTTTATGTGGTAGGCGCGGAAACATAAATAAATTAAAGCTAGTCAAATTATTTGCTGGCTTAATGTCTAAACTTAATAATAGGTTAATTATTTGTACTTTACCATACTCCTCATCGTTGCCAGCTGAAGAAAATAGGGTTAGACATGGGCTTAATTGCTGCTTGCATACTATATGTACGCATTGTCATAATTTTAACTTCATTGACATTAATTGTTTAATTAAAAATCAAATAAAATATAAAAAATAGTTTTATACTATTTATTTAATAGCTGTAAGAGACAGGTAGCAGCGTCGCTACATTTTTCTTTATGTGAACAAACCAAAGTTTTGGTTTCTGACCAGGCCCCTATTGGCCAGAATACCCAATTGGGTACTGACTTTTCCCTGGAAAAAGTACCAGGGAATAATTTCAATTTAAATTAATAGGAGAGACAAAAGAGATAGACTCTGGCATATTAAATGAGTTAGTAGTAGCGCCTGACATCACTTTAGTGCACCAAAACATACAAGGTTTGTTAGGTAAAGAGTTAGAAGTTGAGCTTTTTTTGGTTTCTTCCAGGGTTGGAATATTTTGTGTAACTGAACATTGGGCAAGGTCCTGTGAATTAATATTTGGTTTTGGAGCCCACAGCGTTGCAAGTTCATTTTGTAGGAATGGTGCAATCCGTGGGGGCTCCTTGATATTGGCTCATAATGATATTAAATTTAAAGAACGTAAAGATATTGTTGATCTTTCTATTGAGCGATTAATAGAAATGTCATGTATAGAGATAGAGGATGTAATTATTTTGTGTGTTTACAGACCACCCAATTCAGATGTTATAGGGTTTGGAAAGTGTATGGAGGAGGTGCTTATTAAGCTTATTCAGAAACATAAGCGCCTGATTGTGTGTGGTGACTTCAATGTTAATATTCTTGAGGACACTATGGTTTGTATAAATTTTCTAAATTTATTTTTAAGTTATAATTTAAAACATAATTTTAATCAACCTACTAGAATAACAAGCACCTCCTCTACCTGTATTGACAATATATTTTCAAATTTTAGTTTATCCCATACTGAACTTACTACTGATATTAGATCTGACCACCATGGTCAGTTGGTGAAGTTTAAGTATCACCGCGGTTTCCAGCCCAGGAATGTTACCTGTGTTCCTGTCACGGGAGCCCGTTTGAGTAGTTTCAGGGGAAAACATATTGAGACGGTTCCCTATGCAATTGAAAACCAATGCTCCGAATAATATGTATAGCTCATTTTTCAGTATTATTGATTCTGAATATAAAAAAATCTTTACATCAAAGAGTTATAAGATAACCGGTACGAGGAATTTTTGTGATTGGGCCACTGGGGGTATAAAAATAAGTAGACAGCGGCTATATGAATTATATAAAGAAAGATCTTTTAATCATAGCCATGAATTCAAAAATTACATAAGTAATTATTCAAAAATATTCAAAAAGGTTTGTGCTCAGGCCAAAAAATTGCACATACAAGGCAAGATAAAAAATGCCACAAATGTTGTCAAGGAAACTTGGAAAACAATTAAATTTGAAACTGGAAGGGATGTCTCTTACATAAAAGAACCTAAACTTATAGTAAATAATAAGGTAATTACAGACAATCAGAAGATATCTAATGTGTTTCAAAGTTATTTTTTCCAAAATTCCTATCTCAATAACTGAGCCACTAAGATCTTGTTCAGAGAGTGCTAGATGTATATTAGAAAAGAATGTGCCAAAATGTGACAGTTGTTTTGGTTTCAGAGAAATCAGTACAATAGATGTCATCAAATGTTTTAAATCACTCCAGAAAAAGAAAACATCTGATCTGTGGGGCCATTCAGTAAAGGTTTATTCAGCCATTGTAGATTTAGTTGCACCTGAGTTGAACATTATATTTAATCAATGTATTAAATGCGGAGAGTTTCCTGATCAGATGAAATACGGTAAAATCATTCCATTATTTAAATCTGGTAGTACCACTGACCCTGCTAACTATCGTCCTATCTCAATACTACCAGCTTTTAGCAAAATATTTGAAAAACTTATTTTAAATCAATTACAAGTACATTTTAATAGTTATAATATTTTCAACAAGCAACAATTTGGCTTTACAAAGGGTCGATCAACAACAGATGCTGGGGTTGATCTTATGAAATATATATTTGGGTCCTGGGAGGAAGCAAAGGATACTCTGGGTGTCTTTTGCGATCTTTCTAAGGCGTTCGACTGCGTGGACCACAAAACTCTGATCATGAAGCTTAAACATTACGGTATAGGTGATAGGGCACTAGATCTGATTACATGTTACCTGAGGGGAAGGATCCAGAGTGTTGAGTTCGGTGGAGCTCGATCGAGCGGCAGCTTGGCTGCTATGGGGGTTCCGCAGGGTTCCATTCTTGGGCCCTTCCTTTTCTTGGTCTATATAAATGATTTACCTTATTTAAGTCTGGGCCGTTGCCACATGGTGTTGTTTGCGGATGACACTTCAATATTATTTAAAGTTAGTAGAAGAAAAGACGAAACAGAAAGGATATGTAATGTGATTTCGGAGGTGGAGCAATGGTTTAGAATAAACAATCTTGCTTTTAATTGTAATAAGACTAAATGTGTAAGGTTTACTTTGCCTAATGTTAGGAGTTCAATTACTAGCATCGTAATTAATAATGTGGCTCTAGATATTGTGGGGTCCACTACGTTCTTGGGACTCACAATGGACTCAAAATTAAAGTTTAGTGAGCACATCGGTGGTCTGGCGAAAAGGCTAAGTTCTGCTGCCTACGCCGTAAAAAAAATTAGACACCTGACTGACGTGGACACAGCGAGACTTGTGTATTTTGGTTATTTTCATAGCGTCATGTCATACGGGCTTCTTTTGTGGGGCAATTCTGCTGATATTAATTCAGTATTTGTGCTGCAGAAGAGAGCCATTCGCTCGATCTACCGTATGGGCCCTCGTGAGTCTTTAAGAGATATATTTAAGACAATAAATGTTCTGACTGTGGCTTCTCAATATATATATGACAACTTAGTCTATGTTAAAAAAAATATTAATGAATACAAACTTGTAAGAGAAATTCATAATTGTAACACACGCAATAAAAATAAATTGTATTATAGTGGCTCTAGACTTAAAAGAATAAACGATTCGTTTATGGGCCTGGGCATAAAAATGTACAACAAACTTCCAGAGTCTATCAAGTCCTTACCTTTAGAAAAATTTAAAGTTGGCACTAAAGCGATGCTGATGGAGAAGGGCTACTACACCGTTAAAGACTATATAAATGATGTTTTGTGACGTTTCATTTTTGTTTGATCATGGCTTCACGTTCCGGTTCTTATTGGGACTTTCCTTAAATTTGTTATTAAACACTATTTGTTGGATGTGAAGCTTTGATCATGTTCTAATGAATTATGTATTTTTAAATTTAATGTACACATTGTCTGCAGAGTTTCTTGGCATTTCTTCTCTGCAGAGTTTGACTTTACGAAGTGCCATTAGTTTTAGTTTTATTAATCTAAATTGATTTTTTTTAAGAATAATTTTTATGTTAATGACATATTTTTATGAAAAATGTTTTTTTTTTTTTTTTGACGTTCAATAAGTGATATCAATATCCTTATGTTGAATAAAAGATTTTCATTTCATTTCATTTCATTTCATTTCATTTCATTTCATATCTATTCTGAAGTGTACAAACATTTAGTACTTATGTATTTTGCAGTAAAGTATAAGCTTTAAAATGTATATTACCAAGTACGAAACGGAAAGTGTGTAAGCTTATCTTTCCCGCAAATCAACTCGACCTGTTGACCCAAATTAAAACCTAACATAGGAAGGGAATCGATCATCCTTTCACCATAAAGGGCCTATCTTATCCGATAAATGGGTTCAATCCCGACGTTTGCCATACGCACACAGGCGCGCCCTTATTTCAGATATTGGCACTCGCGAGGACTGATTCAAGGCCGCCGCGTCACTTGTGTCTTAAATTGACTTAAAGGCTTTGGGGCTTAACTTGTAACCTTTGAGCAAGATAAATGTTCCCCAATATAACACCAATTAACTAATAAATCAACGAATGTAGATCAAAAATGTTTCTTTTTATATACAAAAGTTCGTCAACGAACACTGATGAGGAATTCATTCATTTAAAATAACCCAATGATAGTTTACGACTATATATTGAATAAAATAGAAAAGAAAAGACAAAAAAATATTCACAAAAACAGCACAGGTACAAAAACATTTACATTTATTACAATTGACAAGATACTGCACTGTCACTGTGAAAGGGCCCAGGCTCAGCATATGTTGCAGGCCAAATATATGCAAATAGTCATGTCTGATTCCTTATAAAGGCAGTGATCGCATTTCGGCATTAGAAAACCACTTTCGTTTAACCCTTAAATTGGCAAGGCTTTTTCTGTAAAAGGATTTCCTCCATTAGCGGGGTCGCCGGTGACCTACGTGGCGTTCAACGCATAATTGACGTTTAGATACCTTCGCTTTCATTCTGGGCGGTTGTAGACTCTTCTAGCGTCCCTTCTTAAGTACTTACCTATATGTTATTTTTTGTACATCAGATGTCAACTATGATAATTGTGTACATACATATAGTCTAAGCATTGAACTGTTCTCTAAGAACGAGAATGTATCCGAATTTGAATTAGTGATACCTTGGTACATTGCATATAGAGAGATTAAATCCTTGATATTATGTTGGATTAATATCTAGTCGTGAACAAACCGACGCAAACATTGGAAGTGGAACGAAATTGTAATTGAAATCCTGGTATGTTCGTTTCCTATATAGCTTTTATTATAATGTTCATAGAGTAGAATAATTACTATTATAAAAATACAACTAAACTTCAGCTGTAAGTTATAGAATGTTACTAAAAATCAAAATTAATAAATTATGGGTAAAATTTGCAAGGCTTCTTCTTAAGGTTTCACATACTTAGGTACCTATATATAGAGAGTGTTATCAATTTAAATAAAAAGGCATTTTATTTGAAACAATTATGAACTTAAATTCAATTACATGGTAACAGTATTACAATGGTTAACAAAAATAAAATAGATTGCCCCGGAAGCAGGAAGTTTTCAGAAGTTCAACTCCAATTCTCTTGAAATTGCATGAAAGGTTACGTGACTCACCGAGAGGTAGAAGCACTAAGCCAATTCTGACCTTAATGTAGTTTGATCTTAAAGCGCGTCTATGGAACTACGACCTAAGTACATGGCTTAATGCATTTTTGAGAGTCAATTTTGACGTGAGTGTCACTTTAGGTGAGTGAGTGCGTTTTATGTTGGGAAGTTTTTTCTATTGCTAAAATATCTATCAGTCGTCGTCTATGGTTCGTCAACAAAGTCAGCAGCTCAGTGAAAGTTGAAAATACAAATTATTATTTTCGGCTGAATATTTAGTCAATTGTGATGCCAAACTGGCTAAATATGTTTGCTTTGGGATTGTATTTGGATCCTCAACTGGAACAAACTGAAGAACAAGAAAGACGAGAAAAATTGGACTTCGACTTCTTTTTTCTTCGGTTGTAGCGGCTGGCGGCGTTGGTGTAACCATGGCGACTGAATAACAAGTGCAAACGCCATGGCATCAGTGTTTGTACTTGGGCCGACATAACCTTAGTGGTGAACGGCTTATTAAAGAAACAAAAAAAAAAAATCTAGCATTTTCTTCCGCTACTAGAGTACCCGCCACATAAGGTGGCAGTTGGAGGCGTCGCCACAGTCGCGTAATCCAGTGTTGCCAGTAAACACGCCAAAACTAGCACTCACTGTGCCATACGGCTCGATACATTATATTGAGGTTTCATTTGTAACGATCTTTGGTTGCAGAGCTATAAACTCAAATAAAACAAATTAATATACCAAAGTCAAAAGTCAAAATATTTTTATTCAAAATAGGCCCTATCATAAGCTCTCTTTGAAAGTTATTTTATGATCTAAGTACAAATTAAAAAAACTATATATTGACAAAAGGAATATATATGAGTGAAGTGGAAGGGTGGTTACGTAGAGGGGGCCGCCTAATAAGACATATATGTAACAGTCAGATAGACGCTATATTGAAAAAAGGTGACGTTAGGGAGTACCTATAACCGCCGAGAGTGTATTAGAGAATGTATGAATGTCAATGAAGCGAAAGTGGTCTGTCAGGATCGGGACAAATGGGGGATCGTGATCTCTGCCTACCCCTCTACAGGGAATCAGGCGTGATGTGTATGTATGTATGTAAAAAAAACTATTTCAAACATGGCACTGAGCATTGTCTTTACATATTTTTACCGAGGGTTAGTTCACCAACCATTTCGGCTTGCTCAAGATTGCCACGTCATGAAGACCACGACCGCTCTGATAAGAGCGTAACGATTGAGAAGAAGAAGTTCAGCGGAGACCCTTGGAGAAGAACTAACAAGAAACTCCAGAAATCAATTTATTATAATCACCCTTAACAAACATAAAAATTACAAAGAGTGGGAAAAAAACACAACGCTGGTAATACTAAATTTACCTTTCATACAAAATAACACGCAATGGCGGAAACGTCAAATTTAGTTCCAAGTTTGGCTACTGCCACCTTATGTGGCGGGTACTCTATCATCATCCTACCTTCATAACCTATAAACAAAATTAGCATTTACTTATATTAGCATTTGTATGTTCAGTAGTTTGACTCATAATTATGAAAAAGACTTCATTACAAGTCATTCCAAAGAGAAGTTTAATTACCCAGGCTTTAGTTTCAAATTCCTTAAATTCTGGTAGCGTATATCACCATTTTAAAATTTATATTTATGATCAGATGGTTCTTCACCCATTGAAAATCATAAATAAATATTCTTCACTGCATTGACTCTTTCGATACATGTCTAAGGTTCATGGTACATGCCCAACCCATAAACAGCTGTTTACATACACACTCAGCCATTATCCCCAAAGTGGGTGGACATAATAAAAGTTTTCGAAGCTTCTTTTAACTTTCGATTTATACTCATTTTATTTACTATGTGAGGCCGGGTCATATCACGATAAATTAATCGTGATATGACCCGGTCTCACATAGTAAATGAAATTCTTTTAACTTATAAAGCCTAATACCTCAAAAATTACAAAAAACTAGCAATACAGTACAGATTTACACGTTTTATGCCTTAAATTAACAATTATTCAGTCCTGTAATTATTGGTGAAATATTTGGTCAATTAAGCAGGTAAAACGTACATCTAAAAGAATACGAGCTGCCTTTATTCCGAAATAAAATGCGTAACTACTTCATTAGGAAGAAAGGCAATTACTAGGCGACAAGTTAGCGCTCAGACGACGCTAGGCTAATTAAGAGTTCTATCAGTGCCATCAAATACAAATGGAGTTTTGTACTCTCACTTAATTTGTGATTGATAAATTTGCTTGCTTAATTGGTTCAAAAATAAATGAATTTGGTTTGTGAAGTTAGACAAGATTCTCAGTATGGATAGTTTGATTAAAACAAGACTGAAGACACAAATATAGTTAACGCATATTATAACAAACGCGTTCACGACGATTAACCCATGCGGGGTAGTCAGAGGTTCAGGTATCCATCGCCGCAATTACAAAGCTAGTAATTCAATGGCCACCTCGAATCCACGTGTTGTCCAGATAGTCAGTACTCAATGTGACATGTGGTAAACCATGTCGCCATTTACAAGCACCAACTATTACCTGTTCGGGGAACATGAGGTTTTCTCAGGATGTTTTCCCTTACCGTAGCACAGATAATATAATACTACAGTATTCGACGCATTTCGTAAATGTATTTTTATTACGAAAATATACATAGAAATTCATTAAACTTTATTTCTATTGGTACATGCTCAAGTGGGATTTGAACCCTGTACGCACTAATACAGAGTTAATTCTTAAACAACACAGCTAAGTACGTCGAATTTATTAACGCATATTACTATTTATATGTGGTTTGCAGGATTGGAGCAGGAGTTTCCGGGATTATGTTTCGGTACCATAATATCCAGCCCTACCAGTGAACCAGTCACTTGGGTGCTCACTATCTAGTCAAATAAAGGGGTGGTTTGTGCGTTTTGTGACTATTCAAGTACTTACTGTTCAGACAGACGGGTGAACCCCTGGTTACCCGAAAGAGTTAATAGTCATGATTTGTGTGCTATAATAAAAATAATTTAGGTCTTTGTAACTTACTGCTATCTGTTGAATTTAAGAGAAACTAATTGGAAACGTATATTTACTAAGCTGGTAACTTTTGAATTAGAAACAGTTTAGAGTATTTTCCATAGATGTCACTGTTAGTAGTTTGAAACTTTAAGTATAGATGGCGCTAGTACGACACTTGTCAGTGCTTTTAAATAAAAATTTCTTATTACAAAGAAAATCGAAGTAACCTGAAGCCCTTGTAATTATAATGAAATACCAGCTTCGATATCACAGCGTATGCCTTGACCTGGCGCTATAAATTAGTTTAATATTTAATTGTGTTTTAATTTTATTCAACTGAAGTAAGTAATTTTGCAGATAATAATAATATGATACGGTGTACGTAGTGTGAAGACCAGAGAGGATGCATGAAAAGGTTCATGGGTGAAGCAAGACAGATTTGTAAGGATCGTTCTAGGTGAAGATCGATCATCAGGGACTCGTTTGTAAAATATGTTCCAATTGGTAAAGCATTATACTTAGTATGACACACTTTCTCCCAAAAATATAACTTTTTTAGAACGTTAGCCTCAAGAGTACACATCCACATATACATATATTTGTTATTTGAACTCCTGGCCCATATGTGATTATGTAGTATTAACGTAGTAATTTTCAACCGCTTCAGAACCCTGACCCGGGCTTCTTAAAAATTCCTAACTCATTTCGACCGGGTAGTCACGAGTTAATCATAGTTTAACGTGATTAGGGTAATTTATTGCCGTTTAGTAATATTGCTGAGCCGCAAGAGGGCGTTTATTCCTTCCAGTAATAGGCACTATGGAGATCGCGTGTCGCGTGCGTACATTTTTGATTTTATTGTCTGTCTCGATTTTGGTGATCACAAAAAATCACAGGGACTACTGGCCACTGACTACCGGAATATAATTTGGTTAATTTAGTAAATTACTACGTTCCATATCGAACAACAATAGATCGCCCGAAGCTTGAATTGATACGTATTTGAGTTTCGTTGTTATTTGATCATAGGTTTTTTGTCGTAAATATCATTTGATAAGTGAGTGCGCTACTAGGAACCAATTAAGGTAAACAGTGTAGGAAAATATTGGAATAACATGGTTAATTATATTAAAGATTTTGGCATTCACCAATCCTCTATAATAGTTACAAATAAGTACATTCGTGCGCACTAAGGCTGCAACATTTTCGTTATCAAAAAAAATACGAGTTAGTTCATAATTTATTTTCATTTCGAAATTTAAATTTACTTTTCAATTCACGTCATCAATCTTTTCATTAAAGATTTTCTTAAATATATCTTATGAACTGAATTCTAGTAAATATTTTTATGCGCACGAAAATGTTGAAACAAATGCTAAATATAATTATTAAGTATCTGAATTCCAAAACATACAACGGACAAAAAATTTACTCACCTCATCTACCTCTATGACATTAAACTCCACATTTCAGCCAACGCTAATGCAATAAAGTTATATTAAATAAATCGCTTCCTTCTTGATTACATCCTTGCCCCATGAACATGTTAAGGCTAGAATCTAGACTTGTTAATCGATCAGGATCACACGGGCTCCAAGCACTGGAATTGCGCAGTCTCGCGCGCATTTGATGCACACCGCGAAACCCGATACATCGAGTCCACGATCGTATCGGCTTAGCTCGATGCATCTAACCTGCGATACTCATCTAAAATGATGTGAAATTAAAATTCTTCTATGACAACTTAGAATATTATTAGTATCTTATGTGAGTCATAAGATTATTTGGTACGATTGGGTAATGTTAATGGCAAGTTGGAGTAAGACAGATTTCTTATTTATTGAACTTTACATCGCCTTTTTGTAGTTGGTTTATGCGTCTAAGTTTTAGTCTTCTGTGTGTTCAAAATATTGAATTATCGTGTTTGTACATATATTGTATTTAACAACGAGCAACTCGCTGTGACGCATAATAGCTAAATTTATTTATTTGATAAAAGGCACAGATATAAGAATACTATGCCATGGGGTTCTGTTTCTTCAGATCTGCAAACATTGCCTATCCTATATTCCTTTTTATATTAATTATAGCATAAAGCATCAAATTCTTTACAACGTTTTTAGATATGATAATACAAAAAGAATGTATGTAGCTTTTTATGACAACCATTCATTTGCTGGAAAAATAACCTAGACTATCAAGTGCTAATGAATCTGAAAAATGTTTCGTGAGAATCCGCGTCTGTGAATTCCTGAATTTCAATACTAGTTAGCTCATTATGATAATGACGCATGAATCGTGTTAGATGAAACCTCCCAACACAAAGCGAAGGCGCCTCTGGAACAAATCAACGCGTGCCAAACTTAAGCTTATAAGATATCGCTGCAGCTATGATGAATAAATAAAGGGATCTAAAAAGATTTTAAGGTCGTGTTGCAATTTATCATTAGCCACAAAAGCATAAACTATTATTTCTATGCAATTGCTATTACGTCATCATCAGAGTAGTTTAATACCTTAAAATTATTCAGGATAATCCTGTATGGCTAGCATTATATAAATTATAAAATATCTTTGAGACTCGTATCTGTATTTATATAAAATATATGTATGTAAGTACAATAATAAGGAAAAGCCTTACAGTATTGATATCACTTACCAATTAATTATCGGTAGTACAGTACAGTACAGTAGTTGACCCAAATATCGCCTTAGTCAATACGAGGGATGGATGACTGGATAGATGTCTGTGTCCAATTGTAGTGTACTAATATACTGTATCTATGTATTTAAAATAAATCGCCTTGAGACTGTGACTGCAAGGCTTGAGGCGCAGCAACCGTCCGGTAGCCAGGCCCACGTCAACTTTTTTCCAAGTCATTCCTGACAGATCGAATTAAAATAAACGGCCGAATAGACGTCCTGTATTTGGTTACGAGAGTGACTGACGGCAGTGGGAACACTCCCTACTGCGTGCACTATTATGCTCTTTTTACATTAGCTGTTTCGGTACACCGGCGCCCTGTAACACTCTGGGATTTTAATACAATGTTGCCAGCTGTCTCACTCAACAGCATCTCGTGAGGTTACTAATGAATTTTGGTTTTTAGTTTCTACTGGGCAACAGTTCCACTTAGTCTTCTGGCTAACAGTTACTGAGAAGAGAACAGAATTGTGTGACGTTGATGTGATATCCGTGGCAACTTATAATAATCTGGATTTACTAATAATTAGAATTCAGCATTCTACACATTTATTTATTGATCTGAAGGAAATTATGCATGAATAACCATAAGGTATACTACCTTAATATGGTATACTAACTAGGTCCAGTCATTGCAACTACAACTAAATAAATAGACTAGAAGAGAAGATACTCCTTCTGTAATTGTTCTTCATAATATTATGCTTTCTATGGGAAAAAACCTATGTGAAATATTTTTGGGCTGAGTGACAACGGCTGCATGAATTATTAAGTTACAGTGATAACCAAACGGTTAACAGATCACTCATGTGTGAAAGCTACTGAATTCACGACCGCAAAAGTAAGCACCAGGACTTTTTCAACCGTTTCAAAATCAACAGATGTCACGGCGTTTTTACCTCAAATGGTATTTGATCGATCGTCGCCACTAAGGCCTCAAACATTCCAATGATTTGTAGTACCGATTATACTGTGACTGAGCAGTTTTCTGAATTAGTGCTAATATGTACAGTTTACTTATAAATTCACGGAAAATGCAATACCTCCACTTGATTGTTATGCTCATTGGAAAATAAAACGACAGGAGCTGTACCTTAATCGGCCGGAATACTCGGGCGCAGGCAGAACGATATCCACATTATCAAGTTACCTAGGCTACTGGGCGTTAATGCCCTATTGTAAAACAGCCGAAAGCTCTACAAGCCGATTCGGATTTGGATCTAATCACTTCAATTTTACGGTTCACTATTGTCCGACGGGTGCGCCTGACTTAAAACAAAGAGGTACACGAGAAAAATAGTCGCTTCGGTGATTTTGTGGAAACACGATACCGCGTTGGCCGCTCACAAAAAGAAAGCGAAACGTGACCGAAATTGTTTTAATCGTCGGAAGCCGCATGGTACTCATTTCCAAGTAATTATTAATAATAGCCTGAATCACGGTGGGATACAATGGAGGATAGTTAGAAGTTGTGATAGACAATGACTGGCCATATAATCAGGCGGCGAGGACGTCGTCGGTGGCTCCCCCGTTCCGCTCAGGCCCAGCGGCGTAGAAACGTTGACGTAATGCCAGATGACATCGTACGATTTGTTTAAACTGAGTTGCGCATGAAATCAGTGCCGCACTCAGCTACCGGTGGTTCGCTGGCTACCTACCGCGGGAGCCGCCACAAAAAACGGACGCCTCACACTCACGGAATCCGAATTCCATGGAAGCAAATAGGTGGGTTTAATCGCACGTAACGATTCATTTATTTCGGTGTAGCTGAGACCGGGGCTCTGCTTTGTTTTATGGTGCTATTAGGTTGCACAATGACTCTAATATTGTTTGGGTTTATGTTGATGAGAAATCCTGCGCATACTGGTAAATATGGTTTCTGTGAAGGACACACGTTGCGTGCAGACGGCCTGTCGGTGGAGGCAGCTCGTCACTGATCATTATTTTCACGATCGTTTCGGCTTAGTATAGAAACATATATTCAAAACAAAATGGAGAACGGTTCATCTCCAAAACTGTTCATAATTTTGAAAAACTGTATGATTTTCCCTAATTCGGTATCCCGTTCCTATTTCCAATGATGACCTGCTTTAACATTTAATTTGTTCTAACGGTAGCTCTGTTGCGTGCAGAAATAAGACTAAACAGATATTGAAAAATTCTTTTACATGATTAGGATTACGGTTAAATATTTAGAGGCATAGAAGCTTTTGAAAAGGAAACTTTATTTGTGCAGAGGAAAACTATAAAAACCCTTCGTTTATGTATTCTTAAAAATAAGTTTGAGCCCATATTGTGTGCCGATGCCGTTGGTTCCACGTGATCAAGCCATTCCATGACCTCCGACCTCAACATGGTACAAAAAGCACATTAACTTCACAGAACATCGTGTACTCATAAATTTAGCAGCTTTACCAACGTAATTGTTTCCTCAGCTATATATTTTATAACCGTGTAATCTGGTTAATCATCCTCAATTATTTTCTTGCACAGAGTATGAATAGCATCAGATAAGATATTCAGAGATTAATAATACAATTCGTTTATGAAAACGCCTGAAATAGATACGTAGGTTTCATGTAGAAAATTTAGTTTATGTCTAATTTTCAACATATTTGTGTAATATGAATAGCTTATTATAATCCACTGAGACATGAATCCGTATTACATTTAAAACTTAATCTTGTAACTCAATTATTTCAGATGCGATGCTTATAAAAATATGTGTTTTCTGTTTAATTTTTTTTTAATCTTGTACTTATTAAACATTTACATATCTATTTGAGACCGAAATAATGTCTTTTCTTGTATAAAAATATTTTTTTTAATTCTTATTTAATATTTATTTAGAAGTCGCATCTACAAATATCTTACTCACTAAGAGGGAAAAAACCCGAATACTTATGAATCCAATATTCCACCTACAGAAGTCCGTACGCAGGTGCAAAGATTGTAATCCAGACGCCCATACATTTATTGGCCCTTGTAAATACAAACACGTTTATTGACTGACGATACTATCGAGTCAGTTGATCATGGTGTTTTTTGGGCGAGCGGTTAGCTTATAAATCGAGGGGCTTATAAAATAATTCCGATAGCGATAACGTTCTTAAACTACTGGTTAGGATTTAAACATGTTACTGAGAGAGCTTGGTGTGAATGTAAACTTGAGGTCGGCTAATCTAAAGACAGTTTTTTGTATTTTGCATGGACTCAAAATAGTAGTTACAATACCTATATTCAACTGTAACACGAAGAACGGAAGATCATGTATGAGAAGGGTGTGAGTAAAGCAAGAGAGATTTTTCAGTATCGTTATAGGTGGCGATCGAAAGTCTCTGGCTGTCATTAGGGCCTATAAATGTATGTACCTGTAATACCCTAGTATGTGAACACAGACTTCGGATTCATCTTCGAATTCTTGGCAATCTCTTAAAAGCAATCAGAGGATCAAAAAGGCTTGACCTTCATGATCACTGGACGAATCAGCAATTGCTATCAGTTTATAAATCGTCCTGCTGGATTCAGTGCGCAAGAACATAGTCATTTCAGAATTTAGATTTTTGTGTGACTCTGTAATTTGAGAATTATAATCACAGTGACGTGGAAAGGAATTTAACTGGAATACTGAAACGAGGACGTTGACAACGGAGTATGTAATGCCAAGGCGAGAAATTATACTATAAACGTTGTTAAAGAGCAAAGCTGTACATGGCACACGCGTGCGATGTTAGTAAGTGATTCGCGGAATCTCGTGCACACGTCACATTCCCGCGCCGCCGCTCAAGCGTAGGTTCGCGAAGCTGCCCAGGCCGACGTCAGATAAAAACATCTTATGACAAGAGCCGAGCTTTTTATCCTCACAAATTGATTTCAAACAACGACACTGTCGATTGTTATCTTCATTCCATGTCTTACGTTTACGGTCTTCAATAAACACGAAGCCCATACCGGCTACAGAACGCTGTCTGATGGTTTAACTAAATGATCGATTAATGTGAATCATTAGGAAGGAACCATATGGTACATACCAAGCAGTCATTTCGTATCAGAGTGCGTTGTGTTTTAACATGTCGATCGCATAGGTCGGTGATGGGAGAAGCAGTGACAGCGTGAAATGTGATCCATCTTCCGTTTTAAAATGTTCCGTTCACTAACACGTTGTATTATCAAACTATAAGACAATATATATAGACAGTAATTTGACTTGGATTGATATTGTCAATGGTATGAAAAGAAGATGTTGAGACTAGGTTTCAGTATAATCCTATAAGCAAAATTCTGATACTAATAATAATGACTGTTTTATCCACGGGGTAGTTAGAGATTTGTGTGTTAATTGAAAACAATGCAATGCTATCTCTTACCCAGTAGCTCAGATTGCTTGTCAACTTTTTAAGTTACAGTGAATTCATAATTGAATAATTATTATTATTCAATAATAGAAAAACTCACGAATTAATTTCATTAAATAATGCCTCCATATCTACGAATAGTTTTGGTGGTCGCTGATTTTATTTCATAATTGCTGTATCATAATCGTTTTATAATAACTATACTTCTGAAACCCTTAACATAAATCTTATCTATGTGTACAAAGCCTAATTCGAAAAAAGTATTAAACTTCTAATGGGTGCTGAACTCTTTCGGAAAAGATTGCACCTGCTATATGATGCCTGAAAGCAATTTTTGATTAGGAGGCCCCGATTTAACAATGCTGTTCACCTTAAATCACATAAAATACAATTTAATTATAATTAGTATAAGTTTATTTAAACGGCTATTTTGTTAATCTTGTTTGCTCTATTTTAAAACTGTTTCCATAGTTTCAACATTAGAATAAGACATATTAAAATGTTCTTGAATTGTGATTATCGATAAATACATAAAAATATATGATACGCAATCTTCGTTTAATATCGTTTTCATACGATCTTGACTTAAAATGCAAAAACCAACACTATCATGGATTTAGTATCCACAACGTCCATGTACTATAAGAACACACTAAAAGTTGAAATAATAACTGATTCTATTGTAGATTCGTCTGATGGTCACCTGCTCGCTCGATAGTAGCCTGAGGGAAGGGAACAGCGTCCACTGCCAAACGATAGTCACTCGGCATCGCCGTAAATCTTGATCGATTCATAAAACCGTCACATTTAACGGGGTCTGCAGAGCTCTGCAGCCATGATAAATGGCGTGGTAAGCTGTTATCAATGTGCTTTAATTGCCGTTCAGAAAGCCCATGAATAACAGTTTTAATGACTGTATTTATGACTATACGTAACATTTTAATATGAAACTCGCCTCGCTATCTGATTTGCAGTTAGATGTTTCTTAACATGCGCAGTTTTTGATCAAGTTAGTTACTAATCTAATTAGATGAGATTCAGTACCTTATTCACCCAATTAGGCACACCAACGCCAAAGGTATTAAATAATAAGGTACTTATATTAAATTTATGTTACTCTCACACATATTAAGAGAATATATTAATAAATTGCATCCTGCGCTTGTTCAGACAAATCGCTGAATCAATATCACTCACCATCATCAATTCAGTTACTCTCCTAATTTGACATGATTGTACTTTATACCACCGTCAGTTGCGTTAACTGAGGATATAAATTGATTTTTTCTGCCAAGTGGAAGTAAAAACTTACTTTGATTTATAGGACGTAATAAAAAGGCGGTAACTGCCAAAGCGCAGCGTCGCCCTGGAGGTAGTATCATGTCTTTTGCTCGCTCCTTGGGACCTAGGGGCATCGTAAATACCCATTAATTCAAAGACAATGTCGGCCTAAGCCTGCTCGGCTCGAAGGCACAGCTTTAGCTGCTATTACACAAGCTTAATTCAATATGCATATTTTACGAGTACATTTGTCTTCTTATCTAATCCGGTTTTTATAAAAATACTCAAATTTATTTCAGAAACTCTGCGATTTATACCCGATTAACGATAATAAAGTTTTTATATGAATAACTTCATTTTGTCATGCTTGCTTTCTCAGCAAGTTTATATGATGATGACAGACAAAAATATATAATTGAAATCTTCCGTTTACAATATCAAAATATTTGCGGCTATCGATATAGCTGTAAACGTATAAGAAAACAATGTTCTGTAAAACTTGTACAGCGTTTATGTTCAAAACATGAAATTGAATTATGATTCTGTATCGTATAAATTGTTGTTAAATTCTTTGACTAAGATTAGATAGCTCGATGTACGTGTAGATACTATCAACTATAACATAAAATTGCAGCTAGGGTGACGAAATCCAGATACCTATACTGTCTGTTCCTTTCAAGAGGCTATTAATAATGTTCTAAACGAATGCCGATAGAAGGTGAGGCCTCAATAAATCTAGTCCTGAATAGATTGGCCGCCATTATCTTGTCGATACTCCGATTCGTGCGCACGAACATCGTTGAATTACGCCACTATTTACTGTCAGGCTTAATTTCCTGCTCGTGTCGAAAGTTCGTATCCATCACACAATGTTTATAATCCCTGGATAGCGGTGCTCTATGCTTTCTAGGTTATGTTAACGGCCAATTGAGAGGTCATTCTAGGCATTCCTTGTTAGGAGTTTTCTTCGAGACTGAAAAAGAGGCTCCCATAGTATTACATAATTATACTCTTTGTAATTTTTATTTAATTTGAGGAACAAAGTATAAGATGAGGGTGTACATACATATCACAATAAACTACCTAAGATATATTTTTTTACGATTGTACATAAACGGTAAGAAATATATAATAGCATGCCACTAGTTAGAACGCCAAGATATTCTGCTAGTAGTCAGACTATGAAAAACTACAAAATGTTTGAGGTGAGTTCTCGGGCCCATATCGAACTTCAGTAATGATGTGAAGTAGGTTGAACTACGATTTTGCAAATAGTAGTGGACTTGGGTACCTGTACTTTTTTAGTTAAAATTAATAATATCATAAAAAAGTGGCCAATTACCTGATACACAGTAAATTGTACGTTTAGGTGATGGAATTAACTACAATTACGCATATTATTTAAAGTCAAGATGATTCAGCTACAATAAGTCAGTTCATAGCGATTACAGTTAAACAGCATTTTTAATAATGATTAACGCTCAAGTTATCCGTATACCTTTCTGTTATGCCTCATACCAACACCTAACGCACAAAAGGGGAACATTATCCTGCCTTTGGTACGAGTAGTAACAAAAAGAGTTTGAACTTGATAAAGTGCGGATCATCAACGGCTCGTTTTGAAATATTAGCGTTGCCTTTGAGGGAGAAGTAATGTGTATGCACGATGAGTGATTAGTTGCTGGCTGTTATAATTTAGGTTCAGGCAGTGAGACGTCGGCCGCAATGATCGCTTGTTACGGCCACTTGTGAAGCGCGCGCACGGCCAACGCAGATTACTGCTGCTTGCTGTGGAGGCGGACTTCTAAGGGAGTGGAAAGACGATGTTTATGAAAATAAAGAATAATTCCATTTGTGAAAATACTTTATTATATAGTTGGATTTAATAGCTCTCTAAAAATATTCGCCCGTTTTTACTAAGAATTTAAAATTGTGGACCCATATTTTGTTTGTCACCTTATAAGATAAAATTCCAACATTGGCAATTTCAAATTCTTTCTAATCAAATAGTGTAAAAATTATAATAATAGTTAAAGTTTCGACTAGAAGCTAATAAAAAAAATACATTCTTAACATATCTTTATCCCCGTACTTATATATTAAAAGGTCTTCTTCCATCATAGTTACTACGGACATAAACATATCGCTTACCATTTATTTACATTAACGCCGTTTCTTTATCGGCAATTGTCTTCTAGGGGCCTATGGACGTATTTCCAAACAACTTGATGATCGATTGCCGATCGCTTAATGTAAATAATACTGAACTCTTTTGTTGAACAAGAGTGAATCTCGCACCGAAGCGAGGGTTTTGTCGGAATGCTTGGATCACGTTTTGTAATTTCATTAATGATTATGTTGAAACTAAACAACAATGGTTTTCTTAATACAATCACTTAACAAAATATTTAACACGTGTCATTTTGCATCATCAGAAATCATAAGTTATTGTAGCATGCAATCGATAACCTTATTACTAATAATAGTAAACGAAAAAGTTACATAAGCCTTAACACATTATGCTATAAATCTTTATGATCAGGATCGTGATAACCATTAATCATATTTTGAAATGAATGATGACAAGACTAGGAAAGGAAAGTGTTAAAAATGGACTAAGCCTTTTAAAAACCCTTTAAAGTCACACTGAATTAACCTTAATTCTATTCATCGGTGCCAGGAGGTCTGTCGGTGTCTCTTAAATCCTTTTGTTGGAAAGGAGAGACCATATTAACTCGCACAGAAGTTCATAGAACACAAAAACGTCAACCTTGATCATTTTGGTTGACTCATTTAAAGATCCATTTCAATGCGTATCACCCTATTATGTTCAACTATTTTGACATATCGTGTCGTATTGTTTACGAGGTTTTAGGCCATAAATTATTTTTTAGAATTATAACAAAATAGATTCCTTTTTGTATGCACAGCGAATATTACATAATTTGATTTATGAATGTAACAGTGAGATAAATATATTCACTGAGATGCATACCAGCATTTGCACCTATTCGTGGTCATTCATAACTTATATCATTAATTTTATGTAATCAAATAGAAACCGTTGGAGTTATGGATTTATAGATAACATAAAATAACTTTTTGCTTCATAACTAATTGGTAGGTGTGAAAATAAATGCAGGACAAAAAATCCCGTTAATTAATTATATAAACTAGTTTCCTAAGGTACTCTAAGCCTTGCACATAACAACTCACTTACTTATGTACATATACATAATATAAATGAGAATCTCCCCTCGTATATGAAAGCTCACTCATTGGTGAGCATTCCCCTCCGTCAGAGTAATTAGGTTTCTAATTGCTCCCGCCCACTGATGTACGATAGCTGTATACCTATACTACTTTGACAATATTATTATATACATACTGCCTCTGCTATCTTGAATATGTACCTAGCAGGTATTAAAAAGAAAATAGAAGATAAATGTTAAAAGAAACTCGATCAGTATATTTTATGCAGACAATCGTTAGGACGTGCTAGTCCGATACGTAAAATTTTTGTTAACTAGCTGCCATTCATCCTGGCATGTTGTAGGAGGCGACTAAGGGAATAGGGGTAAATGGAATTTACATATTGGGCGATAGGGTAGCAACATGTTTCACGAACATCAAGACTATAATATTCATGCTAAACAGTGACAAGGAAAACGCAGTTTCGAGTTTCTGGCCAACCTGAATGGAATTAAAGGATTATTATGATGTATTAGTTATTGGCCTACTAGCAAGTATATATCATTCCTAGCTGTTATTATATTCACTTATTTTTTACGTGCAATGTAAAATGACCGTCAAAAACATGCTGAGTGAATTGAAATAATTAATTCCATTGTATTAAGTGAGTACCTAAAGATGTTTTTAAATGGCGCATTAACGTATAAAAGCAATAAAATTTTAATTCGTTCCGGAATGCGGTGTTTTTCGCAGGGCGTGCAAGAACAATGGCCGAGGACGATTATGTTTATCATTGCGATCGATAAGACTTTCGAAAATAGCAGCACGATTTGATACTAACGCATATACTTTTACGTACATTAATAAATATACCTCTAAAGTAATTCGGCACAGCTGTGTCGTTTAAACCGCGGAACAAGTAACAATTTCTGAATTTCTATGTATGTGCAATTAAAATACATTATATATACTACGGCGAGGGAAAACATAGTCAGTGATTGTAAATGCTTTACCACTTGTCAATTTGAGTACTGACTTATCCCCGCAATAGCGAAAATGTACACCCGAAACGTCGTGAACGTGTTTGTTTGTTTTGCTCTAAGGAAGTCTTCTACTTGACTGTAGAGAGATAAAGCTTTTTCTAATACATTTAATTGTTCTAGTCCTTTACACTTTAAACCACCATCCATTAAAATTACAACACATCGAATGAAAGTAACTAACAGAAAAATAAAATTACTTCTGCCCCATTTGGCATATTTTATAACGCTATGTAAAGCGCTTTTGATATCAAGCCAATCTCAATTGCTGTTAATTTCATTAATGAAGGCTTTCGTTAGATATGCGTGAAGATGGTCACGGGGTGCTCACGAGGAGGAAATGCGATGGGTGGGACCCCGCCATGATGGCTTCTTAATTGCTCCTATGTAAACATGTGTTCTTAATTTTTTAACTTTAGTTGCTTTTATGACTATGGTAATATGCGTTGGGGAAAACAGAGGTAGTTAATGTGTGATATTGAAGTTTATTTTAAGGCCTGCGATGTAACTTTTCATATAAACAAATTGTATTATCTTAGCTTTAGATAATTAGACTTATAGATAATCATTTTAATTATTGAATGATTTATTTGTCAAGATTTCTTTGTCTTTTTCCAGTAAATATCTGAATTTGTAGAGCTAATTAGGAAAAGGTAGACTCAAATCGATCGAGTGCGATTCACGAATTAACTACCTTCCATCCTGGATTTAGAGTATAAATACCCTAAGGTTCTTTTTGTCCTTTTGAGAGTTATAAGTGTGTATGTAGATATGATACCGAGTCGAATTTAAAAGCATTTTATCTGAAATTCTAAGCAGCTCGCCCTAAGTTATCGCAAGGTGCGCGTCTGAATATGATTAGCAGCTTGTCAAAAACGAGCGAAGGTGCTGCCATAATTTATTCAAATTTAATAAACAAAGGGTTAGGAACAGCCTACTTTGATGCACCACATCAATTTCCTTAAGTATTACAAACTGTATGCAAATTAATTAGGTTGCCTCAAGATGTTTTGTGAAGTGAGCGTTACCGGTTGTGTAATTGTGTATATTATATACTTATAGTTTAATACTGTAGTTGTGTATACTTATTTTAATGAAAGAATAAAAATATTCTTTTACTTGCTTCAAAAATTCCTGGTCGTAAATAGATTAATAACTACATATGTAGATGTATTAAAACTTTGTTTATCGAACTAGGGATAAATTATTATATGTATTTGAAGATGAGTCATCGCGTTTACGTTCTGTAGTACCAATACAAACAGTCAAAGTTTGTCAAAGATCAGATGGTCTTATTGTACTTAACCTTGTAACGACTAACTGTTTCCATAAAATTTTATCTATTTTCATATACTACTCAGATTTATTAATAGTTTAAGGGGTTTGTAAGTATTTCGTGTAGGTATATTAATTGTTAAGTGCCAGGATCGATAAAGCCTTATTAAGGAGGCTAAAGTGTAGTCAGTTACGATAACAACCCTTCCTTAAACGGGTACATATGTCAGTGGGTTTGTCAGGGGCGGTAAATCGTCCGAACGAACGTATTAACATAACAGTTTCACATTGCTTAACATAATTACCTTTGTAATTACGGGATAAGTGGCCTAAGTAATATACGATGAACAGTGGTTTATAAACTGTTTGTTCAATTTTGCTTAAAAGCTTCCACCAACCCATAATTTACACATGTATGTGGAAAATTTGGTAAAACGATGTAGGACTTTAATTAGAATTTCATGTACTTGGAAAGTGTATTAATTAGGAATTAATTATGCATGTACCTATAAAAAGATTTCTCGAATATCTAATACCTTTATGATGAATTAATTCTTAATACAGTTTAGTCTCACAATGCTGATAGCGCGGAACGAAAAGATATCGCAATGTAATACCACAATAAAGATCTAATTAAAAGATACACCTATGAAAATGAATCTTCAAACAGCCTTAAAACCGTTTCGTACGTATCACCCTTTCCTCTTATCTCCAACATCACGTTTCTTGCGTCTTTGAAATTCGTCCCTCGCGAAGTTAATATGCAAATGTGAGGGCGACATTGGCATACAAAAAGCTCGAGCGCGGTGGCAGCGAGTAAATCAATCGATCAACGCCGGATATGTTCGTAGGAATACGTCTTCATTGTGTTCATTAGTGGCGACAGGCAGGACGGAGGCCCGCACCTGCCGCCGGGGACGCTGCCCACTGCCTCACCTCTGGACTATTCTAGGTCATGGCGTTTACGTGGTTTATGAACTTAGGTTGAATGATCGATCAGCTGGTTATGTAGAGGTCGTCCTAATAAGGTATACGAGCGTATCACAGGAGACATACTGAAAAAGAGAGAATTACAAGAACCTTTAAATTGTAATATTTTTAAAACAAAATAACAGTTAATAAAATTAATGCTTTAGGTCGTACGTAAGTAATAAGAATAGGAGTAAGAAATACTTGTTAGCGTGGGATAAATATGTTGAATCTATAGAACTCAAAGACTATTAAATGTTTTAAACTGTGAGATATGATTAGATGATTAACACATTTAATTTGTATATTTAACAAAATTGCCTTTCTATCATGACACTAGAAAAGTGTATTCTAAAGACGAATCACGCACGTCAGCATCGAGAAAGTAACAAAAAGGAACCGATACGCCAATTATTTAACGTTATACACAAGTTATTATGTCATTAAGACCCCTAATTAGATATCGATGTGGCAACCACAGGGCTTTGATCTCCGGCCGTTTTGAGTTGGTTCTACGGCGCTGGTGTGGGAGCCTCCGCGGCGGTTAGCGGTTTCCAAATTGCCTGTGGGTTCCGCTTGACGCCGCCGCGAACAATGGCCGCGCTCTTAATACGCCATTGTCTACTTTCGCACATAAGCGGCCGATCCGATACCTCACTTACGTTTAGTCCCGTTCCGAGACATGCAATGAAACTCATTAATTATGCATTCGGCTACCGATTGTTTTTATTTTGTTTTCGATTCTCATACTAAATAGGCTATCAGATCGAGAAAATTAGCTAATGGATCATTGTCAGTGTCTTAAATGTAAGGCACATTGTTTAAAATAACAGATAGCGATATGATCGAACACAGGATCATAAATTTACAAACACATATACTGAAAATTTAAATTTCTTTAGCATTACTGTCAATCAACTTTAACTCTAAATAATTTCCCTCCTTCAATGTAATCGGTTTGTACCTATGGTATTCTCTTTGCTACCGGTATTCATACTCGCGTTAAGTTTCTGTGATGTTATATGCTTTGGAAATTTATTTATTTATGTACACTAAATACTTGATTGGTCCATTGAGGTTAAGAATGTAAATAGAATGAAAAATACTACCTTTTATTTCCCGGTGTGTAATTCCAATAACAAAGATCAAATTTTAATCAATTACCAGATTTTTTATCTTTGGCTTTAACTATCTTCGGAATTGCGGAGAAGGACACCTGAACCTCTGACTACCCTGCAAGGGTTAATGGTCGTGAACGCGTTTTTTGTTTGTCTCCATTAACCACATTACAAAAAACAGCCATTTTGTTGAAACAATGTAAGATGCGGTTTGGGCCATTGCTTATTCGGCGACAAAGACACAACCTCATCGCAATCGGCATAATGTCTCACGGTGCTCCTTTAGCTGCTGTGTTGTTCTTCATTGTTACGATTTGTCCTTGCATATGTATGTTAAGGGATTCATACAAAATATGCTTTTAGCGGTTGTTTGTTTTCTTTATCTTAAAAACCGCAACCGCGGTACTGTAATTTAAACGTTTCCTTGATTTATTATACAATGAAGTTTGTCTTATGTTGTATTGATCCTTAAGCTCTCACTTTTTATCTCAATATTTTGTATGACATGTAAAAGAGTGATATTATGCGGTTTCAAGCATACAATATTATTAAAGGCTTCAGTTAAATAATAAGCTGCTATTAGTTTTAGGTAGGATATAACTGAATGAAGTGAATGCTTCGGAGAAACAAATAATATTAAAAACCGTGATTCAATTTAATCTAAGCTAAACTAATAAATATAACAATATCACATTTTATGTTGATTGCTCAATGAGCAAAACCAGTAGGTATATAAAGATTACATTAAAAATAACGATATGGGCAAGTACTGATCTTTGCTTACTAGTCTTACCTTACAGCCCTAAAGAAAATGTACTGGCATTGTTAAGAAAACAAAGCTCTTTAAGGCCACGCTGCACGCTATTTTATGTATTTACGACAGCATACGAGTTAACTGCTAGCCATGGGTGAGCTGTACTTTTGGTGGGTTTCGTGTTCACTGGGCTCCTTTGATATACAGACAAATATTTTCCATACTTGTACTGCACTCAAACAAAGGAATATATCGATCAAAAGCAAACATTTCTTAACTTGTGGTAATAACTAGAATTAAACGTAATTAAGCCTAACGATTATAACCAATATTTACAAATACCATGATGTATATCCGCTAAATACATACGTGTACATTCACGCCTCTTAATGCCTTTGGGGTATACTGAACCTCGAAGATATGTATAATATCACTTAGATCATTTTTTAGCCTGTATATTTGCGATAGGTAGTTAATTAGCGATAGGTAGTTAATCTATCGCCCCTATAGATTCCATTGCTCCGTAGTCTCTTATTTGCCCCCAATAACATGCTAGCACGGGACAAAAATATATTTTTTATCTTTTATCTGTAAAATACAGCCCTGTAATGTTCAAGACAAAGTTAAAATATATTTAAATCCTCTGTAACTTCACTCACATGTATGTACACAATGGAAATTATAGAACAACGACGATTTTTATAAAGTACAAAGGCATATTATTTGTTCTCTACTATAACTGTTATTTTTTTATTAAAATCACTATTCAATAGTAAATCTAATATTGAGTGCGTATTCTAGTAAATATAGTTTATACTTAATTATTATATCTAGGATGCATGAGCTCTTGAATACAATGAGTTCTTAAACTACTTAAAACACGTGGCAGATTAGGTTATACCAATAAAAGTGTGCTATCCCTCGAATAGGGAACACATCCACCAAAGAACATTTCGACCCAGTCACTCGTCCATTATTCTACCGTATTGTAGCGAATGTAAGTTAGCACGCAACGCCTACGTTGTTTTGATAGAAAAACGCTCTAACTCTAATCCTAGAATTTTCCAAAACATATCTTGAGCTAAGTAGTTTAAGAGCTACTTTTGTTTGGTACGGTATCTAGTTTGTATTGTTCTACAAAATAGTTTCCTTATTAGCATAACAACCCGCTCGCCCCTTAACGCGGTAAGCCTGGCCATGGTGCCTTATAAAGCTGACCACAATTTCCACTAAGGCATTTCGTGAAAAATGCCGTGACGCTAAATTAGTCCGCCAGGTCATGCAGCGACCTACCATGGTTTGTGGAGGTAACCAAGTAGGCTAACAGGCAGGTCAGATCTGATTAAGAAACGTTCAAGCGAGTTAATTACTTAATTTGTGTGACTAAAGAGTTTTTTAATAAAGTAATTTAAATATCCGATAATATTTACTGCTGTTATGGGTATATTTATTTTTATAGTCTCAAATGCAATATGTTTTAAAAACTCTTAAGAAAAAGAGCTATTCTCGAAACTACACTTTAACTTGGCGTTGAAACAAATGAGAAGATAAACGTCAGCCTGTCAAATTAAAATATTTTCAATTAAAATTTGTATGCACCAATAAATAATATGCACCAGCCGGGGGCCTATCAGAAATAAATATGGTGCAAATTTGATGACGTACTAGAACAATCCTAGTGTCAAACAGACATTTTACCAATAAATACATGTATGTACCTTTAATTAAACAGCTACCATTATCCACACAACTAGTGCAATTCTTCTTCTTCTAATGAATCTTGGACCCGCTATAATCTCCTAAACCTTTCCTTATGTAGGTATGAAAATTAACTTATTGTAACAAAAATATATGACAAAGCAATTTCGCGTAGGGAAACACTAAAAGAAATCTGATAAGGTGATTTTTATGTCACGGCATGTTGGTAAAAGTCGCGTTTCACGTAAATCTAATTTGTGTGCCGCTTCGGGAAAGGGCGACCCGTGGCGGGGTGTAATTATTCATGTGTTATGACATCTCATTTGCATATAATCGTCGGCTAAGCGACTGCCGGTGCGTGAGCCAACGAACGGCCATTCACAGCGCGCTATCTTGATGGGAGCCAGCCTATGGAAAAGCGGCGTCTAATTAAAAAAATACTTACCTCACTTCATAGGTATAAATTGAGCGTGTTCCCGGAAGACTTTTACTGCTATTCGCTAAGCCTATTAGCAGAAAGAGCACTCCGGTATTTACATGAAATTAGTTCAATTGTGTATATACATGCGTTAAATGCATTTACATATGTGTATGTTTATTAACATAGGTATAACTGTCGAACTTTTGGAGACGGGCACACAAGCCTCAGACTTCCCCGTAACAATATAAAAGGCAATGTGTATACACAAGTCGTGAAGCGTGTGTTATGTTTCATTATAACTAATAGCTAATAATAGGTTTAGTAATAAAGAAGTAAGAATATATTTACAGAAGCGGTAGGTAGAAAAGCTCTCTGATACTCATAAACAATAGACAAGACGTCTGAAACAAACTAATAAAATACACATAATTTTGTCCAGGACACCCAGTTACGTACATAATAGGTACATTAATACAGACAAATGATTTACGACTGTAGGTAACCCTTTTCCGCTTGTCAAAGGGTTGAACAATCACCGTCCCCGCCATGAAGATCTACGAGCACTGAAGCCTTCATTCTACCAAGTTGATAATATCTAGTATAAATATACCCCCCTTTGTACTTCAATCCCTTTCGGGATGGACAGAACCTCGGAGATTTATTATCACCTATGTCACTTTTAGTATAAATATTGGGATTTTGATGGCATATACAATATTGGTGACAGGTTGTAGCTCATTGCCCAATTGATTCCATTTATCCTAAGTCCCTTAGTTGCCTCCTATGACATGCCGGGAAGAACGACAGCTGGTTAGCACGCTATTTACGTCACAGCTAGCACGGGAGTAACTTAAACAATCATATTATTTTGATAGTGTATAATGATTAAAAGGATTCTTAAATAAATTTGGCTTTACTCTTTATAATAATAACTGCGTTCTACTTTAAATATACCTCTATATATGAAAAAGGCATTCACAACCTTTAAAACTTATTTATTTAAACCGATTACTCTTACTCCATAATTTCACTATAAAATTAACAAAATCAATCTCTTTAAGTCACTAAAAACAAACCTCACAATGAATTCACGCGATTTTCCCAGCAAGTTGGTTTGATGCAGAGCATAAATACCGCCCAGATAATGGGCAAGAAAACACTTTTTATGGAGCAAGCTGAATTTGCATAGCTTGCATCGGTAGGCCTTATCTATGCATATTGCCACTGCGAACCCATTGTAGGCAGCGCGCGCCGCGGACCGAGCGAAATCGCATCCTTCATTCGCAAATGACCATTATGTAGCGTTGGAAGGAATAATTGAATCTTAGTATATTTTCCTAAGTTCTTATCATGGTTATAGAATGTAAGTGTAAACGCTTTTTACAATGATTAATAAATGCTGCAAAAACGGAATGTCAAAATATCAGAAAACTTAAAGGTGTTATGATAAAGGTCCGTTGTTAACTCTGAAGCTGTGTGATTAGGGATATTTAACAAATTGACACATGAACGGGACGAATAGTAACTTAGTTAATAGGTGTGCTTTGTATTTTCCAGAGTTGTAGAACATATTGTAATTGCATTTAAATGTATACTGTACATATCTAAATAAATTATCTGCTTGTATTTTGCTATCCCTACACTGTAAAACGTAAACAGGTACTATTCGAGATCTACTTTCCATTTGGACGTGGTAACCCAAGACAAACGTTTGAGAAACGCCATACAACGTATGTGAAATGACGATTAAGAATGGCTGTAAGTAGTCTTTGTTCGATTTTCGTAGTGATAAGTGATCGGGCTACATGGACTATGAAGAACAATGCTTTTGACTTGAAAATCTCAGGAAACTATACAACTTTCCTATGCCTGTTGAAAAAAGATAGGGTGCTGTTGAAGGATATCTTCTGCAGGCTTAGCTGAGTTGAATACCGAGGCAACATGTAATCATTTATAAGAGTGTACCTACAATTTATATATATTTATATATTATATTATTTTGATTCAACTCACTCTACACGCTACCCTCAAGCTTCCAACACAACCTGTAGACGTTAATACTCGTAAATGTCTCCTGTTATATATGTATACTATACATACATCTTCAACTGTTCATACTCCTACTTAATTCTACCTTCAAAATTTGAGGATTTCAGCGTGTCGTATCCATAAATCAATTAAAAATAATTTTCCTATTTCAACACATGCAGGAGTTTTTCCCAAGAGCGAAAAAAATCGATGAATTGAACTTAATTGGTCAGAGTAGCGCAATCAAATAAAACGTTCAATGGCTTCCTGCTCGGCTCATTGTTCGACCTACGCCAGTCGCCCTTAATAGCAGCTTTGGGAACAAACAGCTAAAAATAGGTGGGTGGTTGCAGGGGAGCCACATTTGTAAGGTTTTTTTCACATAATGTATGTAAATGGGAAACAATTAGGCGAGTTAAAACACGGGGTAGGCAGTCTGAGCAGAGCCGAGGCCCCTCCGCGCACGCCACCGCCATATGCCAAGGCGCCGCCCCTACATACAGGCTGATTGCACACTGCTTGCTTACTGCAACCCTGCGTTCGAACTATTCACTTCTTTTACCATTTTGCTACATGAATATTTATTTCATTTCAAATATTAGGGTAGAATACTTTTATTAGGTAGGTCTACGACAACCAGAAACAAATAAAATTTATTATTTTGGAAGTCCTTTAGCGTGAACTCTCAACAGAACTCTGTCATTACAATTTTTAGTTGGCACATTCTGATGTAAATAGTTTTCTTCTTTCAAATATATATTTATAAATGTTTTTTATACTTTATAAGTTGTGTTTGATTGCACCTATCGCTAATTTACGCTAACTGTGTTATGTAAATCATGATTGTGATCATTCAATCAAATCAATTAGATTAACCTCTTTATAACAAAATTCTTAAAGCAAAACCAAACACCCTTAAGGTAATAATTCGTTAAAAATTAAACAACAAAATATCGGCCTATTATTCTTCTGTTTACCTTTCCCTTGTATTTAGGGACACGGTCGCTCGATATGCTACAATTATCTTTTGAATTTTCACTAATTATTACGTGCTTCCCTACTTTACCTACCTTTTAATTCATTTATTCTAACCGTTGCTGTTAATTAGGTACATCCGAAAATTTGTTTATTTATCGGTGTAAAGTAAAATTATCATAGATGTAGGTAGATAGGTATGTATTCAATTCTAGTATAGTTATTCTATAGTTAAAAGTATGATTGTAAAAATAATTAGGCCCTCACCAAAAATTTATACTCGGAACTTACTTAAATATATATCCAATATATTACAATTATAATGTATAATTAGGTAAATACTTATTTTTATGGATTGCTTATGTACAGATAGGATTGTACAATATAGACAGATAGGCATTTGTAATCACTAAGAAGGAATGAATAGACCCTATTTGGTAGATTCCTTGAAACGGCTCATTGATACGTTGTTTCAAAAATATACCTACCCTCCATCTACCTATCTATAGGTATATTGTTAAATAGAAAAGAGATTGTAGAATATATTTTTTTACAGCACCTCCCACTATATTACAAATTTAAATTATATTATTATTCACATATTTATTTAGATAAATTCATAACAGAGTTAGCAAATAAGCAATTATAAAATTTACGTTTTCGTAAGTAAATGTTAGAGTAAATAAGTGAAGTAGGGTATTTACTCAATCTATGCAGTAATTGGTAATTGGCTTGCGGTGCGCGCGCCCAACCAGTGAGGGGGCGGGGCCAGTTTGGTCCCCGCCTCCGCCGCTTTGCGCCATTGAGCAACGCGACGGACGTTCGTTCAATTGAACGATAGTGCGTTACTTCACGTTCCCGCCATTGTCGACAAATTGTTCTCCTAGGATCAACAAAACCTGAGACAATCAGTTGTTTTGAATCTTAATTATGTTGCTTTATGGTGTAGTTTTTTACAGAGTACCTATCTACATTGTATGTTACGTCTCTGACCATAATACATATATAGAGTACCCGCCACATACGGTGGCAGTAGCCAAACTTGGAACTAAATTTGACGTTTCCGCCATTGCGTGTTATTTTGTATGAAAGGTAAATTTAGTATTACCAGCGTTGTGTTTTTTGCCCACTCTTTGTAATTTTTATGTTTGTTAAGGGTGATTATAATAAATTGATTTCCGGAGTTTCTTTTTAGTTCTTCTCCAAGCTAGGGTCTCCGCTGATCTAACCTCGGTAAAAAATATGTAAAGACAATGCTCAGTGCCATGTTTGAAATAATAGTTTTAAGAGATTCGCGATTTATACTCATGATATAAGATATAAGGGTGTGTATAAGATTGATTGCAGCTGTGGGAAATCCTACGTCGAACAGACTAAACGGTCTATTGCGGACAGAGTGAAGGAACACATAATATATGTAATATATAATAAGAAGGATAAGTCCCGTTAATTATTAATCATGTTTGAAATAGTTTAATAAACATATTTTGACTTTGATATATTAATTTGTTTTATTTGAGTTTATAGCTCTGCAACCAAAGATCGTTACAAATGAAACCTATAATGTTTCGAGCCGTATGGCACAGTGAGTGCTAGTTTTGGCGTGTTTACTGGTAACACTGAATTACGCGACTGTGGCGACGCCTCCAACTGCCACCGTATGTGGCGCGATCTCTAGTGTCAATTGCGCTTAGAGATGGACATATTATAACAAAATAGGTATTTAAGTACTCTTGTAAGGTACATACCTACTTACCTTCCGTCACGCCTACGTTTTTTTTTGTAGTGAAAGATATACACGGAATACTTATTACCATTAATTTCTGAAGAAGATGATATGTATTGTTAGAACCTATTTTTCCCTTAAGAATAAGCCAAATTAAATGTGGGTGCCTAAAGTAAGATGAAAGTAAAGATAGGATGTAGCATAAAAATTAAAGAATTAATTACTTATCTACACTAAATATATCTTGAAAGTTTTTAATTACATTAGATATATAATCTAATTGTAAGTTGGTTCGTAATTATAATTAAAAACACTAACCTAACCTAATTAGAATAAACCAGCCCAAGTGTCTCGCGATAGCTACTAAATTAAATTTGATATTAAATTAACAAATGTATTGAATCCTGATGATATTTCAGTAAGAAAGTTATTGATTTACTATTTGTTTTTTAGATCGATTGTATACCTAATAGATAAGTAGGTACTTGAAACGATTTGTTATTTATTCGAAAGCAGGATCCTTTGATGCTTGATAATAACATTCAGGTCCAATGATTGCTACTCGTAAGTTGACAATTCTGTCATTTAAAGCGAAGGTACAAGGTAGTATTCAGTGCTTGCGAACACTGCATTTTACCCAGTAATTCTATTTCCGTACAAAGGGATTGATAGAGCCATTACAGTCTTTCAAGTTATAATTATGTCAACCGTATCTAGGTAATCACTGTTGAGTGCCTGGTCTACATAAGATTGTACGTCCAATAACTGATTTATAAATACGATAATAGCTAGGACTACAAAGCTAAAAAATATTAACTTAATTCTAGCGTCGTGATAATGTTATGAATTCAGTTCGTTGGAGTTATAAGTTATAATGTTTTGTAATTGTCAAAACAACATGTCTTTATACTCTTAGTGTGTATCCAGGTTGTAAAATTATGCCTAATAAACTTGGTTGTCTAGTATTCTTTACTATGCGTGATTACCTATCCTTATTTGTTTTTCATGCTGTGTAAACTCTACAACATGTCCTAACATTATATTTAATTTTAATGATTTTTTTCACACCATAATCCCGCAAAGTCAACATTAATTAATTATATCATTTTAAACTTATTATCTACGTTCATTTGCAACGTTAGATCCCACGACCTCTGAAACTAAATGTTGTTTTTTTGTCAGAATAAACATTTGAGAAGTAATGCGCTATATCATTATCTGCAAATTGTTTACTAAATTACTTAAATAAGTGTCATATTTACAAACACTACTAAATCTTCTGTAGGTCCATATCCAATTATTATTTCAGAACCATCTTATTCATTTACAGTAAGTCCTATCAGCGCAATAAAACTAATTTTACCGTGTCACTAACTATATTTCTTGCAAGAGGACCAATCTGATATATCAATCACTTATTAGTAATAATTTAGTATAAACAATGCAAATCCTACATATGGCGATCTGAGTATTCAGTCAACTGTTTAAGCTAATAGCAAAATTGATATGTGATTGCACAACTGAGGCATTGTTTGTGGACGTGAAGCAAGTGGGGCGTGCTTAATGAGTGAGGACACCGCTGCTCAGCATTGCTGCAACATACGCCAGCACCTATCCTCGAGTGAGTCGAATGGATCGCCGACTCACAATCTGAATACGAATGGACGGGCGCTTTGTTCTATCAGGTAGATGTCAGATCATATGTCGCCGAATAATAGAGCACCGCGCTGGGTGGTCTCGCGTTTTATAGACCAAATATTTAAACATATTATGATGGTAATGGAAGAACCCACTGTCCTTTGTTTTCGAACCAAGACTAATTCCTTGCAGGCGTTGCAGTTCACCTCTTGAATTTTGATTGCAACTACCTAATTCAGATGCGGCTTTGTGATGAGCGTTTAAAACTTTTTAAGATGAGTTGGATAAACCGACACACTATCATGTAGGAATGAAATTAGATCATCATCTGAATTAGTAACGGAGCTTTTCATTAAATAGATATTAGTAGGCATTGACTATAAATTAAATAAGTTATCATTGAGAAATGATTTGAAAGATTACCCTAACGACTAAGAGCAATAACTAAAAGACATTAGAGCTACCTAAGAGCGCCTACTTATCGCGGCGGAGAAGAGGCGAGCGGATAAAGGCCGGCCGAGGTACACCAACGAGCTCTCGGCCGCCGCATAAATATATTCATTAGCCGACACCCACGCCTTATCGCGCCTCTAAATCCTGCTTGTATCAGCCCCTGTCGCCCCAAGAGCAACACTCTGCTGAGCTGCGCCGCGTAATAAGTAAAAGAAATTTGTCTACTCGGAACACGTTACATCATTTTGGTCGATGAATAATCGTGAGCTCTTAATCTAACTGGTGTTTTAGTGTCACCTTTTAAGTTAACGCATTTATTATTCTTCAACTATTTGGAATAGATACAGTTACGAGATTTGATCGGAGCGAATTTCATTCAGCACTTAAACATCCATATATCCAAATATTTTGAGGCAGCTTTTTCAAGAATGATATAATTATAGAATGAAGATGTCATTGGCTTTTAACATATTGTCTTAATAGACAGGCTTTTCGAAATAAAAAGAGGAGTGCTATCGGATGTTGCAGTCACAGAGTGCAGTGTAACAATAAAGCCATTAAGGAGATAAGGCTGGGCCGCGCACCGAGAGCGGCGCCTGCGCTGCGCCGGACAAAGAGTAGCCGGCTTTCGTAATTTCGTCCTCACGCACGCCTCTCTGTTTCCAAGTGGACGGCTATAAATCTGCCCTGACAAATACCTTAGTTCCAGGCAATCTTCTGATAAAATAAACATTCTGGGCCTTGCCTTGATTTCCCACTTCCCATGTCTCAAAGCTGTTTTTTTCTTTTTACAGGGCTACGGCCTTATGGCAAATTTTAATTATTAAATGTAAGTATTTGCAGCTGATGTAAAATTAATTATATTCTCAAAATAGTATTCATTAAACAAATCTAAGTGATGACCAATCTTATTAATTACATTAATTTACAGATACAATTCAATCAGTGAAGGCGATGAAGTGATATATTTGCCATATCATAGTGCTTGCACATTTTATTATTGTTATCTTTAACATATAAGTTGTTTCTGAATTACTCGCTATAACTGCAATTCATATTAAAATCAAAACTGTATTAAATCCCATGACATCTGCAAGGAATATCATTAAGTATCCTTTTCAATTCCATATGTTCATTTCAGTTAAATATAGTTAATGGCGACATATTGAAAAGCCGTCTCAATCAAAATACTCAGTTCAACCGAGTGTTTTAATATACTTTGAAACTGACAACAATTGTGGCACGGCTTTGCTGCTATTAAGCTTCCGTAATTAAAGGGTACAGATTTTATAGAAAGCAGATTTCCAAAGAAGCGATAAAGCCATATGCCAACACTGTAACCACATAATACAGTATAGTAGGTACTCTGTACTGTAATCACGCGTTTATTTTATAGAAAGTCAAATACTCACGATAAATTGCGTTGCACGATAGCGTAATTTGTTTTTGGAAGGCATTAGTATCTTTGACGAAAAATGAGTTTTATCCAACTAATTAATAAACTTAATCATACAACCATGCATCAGCTAATTAATAATTATTCTCGCTCTACATTAGCCTTTAGTCGTAAGAGCAAGTGTGAGTGAGAGCGACCCATTATCACCTTCAGTGTACGAGTGACTAAAGATCACCAGTGTTCGCTTCGCAGCTCATGAATTGAGCTTGTCTCTCTCACACCAGGGCTTCACTTAAGTTAAAATGAGCGAGCTCGACTAAATGTTTCATATTAAAGGTGTAAGTCAAAAGGTGCTATGTCTCCAGCTGGTATCGCTACAAAAGTTTCTATCCCCAAGTACATAAGGTCGAATACCGAGTGCGCTACGCGACGGTTCGAATTGCCAACGTGTCGGGCATTTGAATGGAATCGGACGCTGGTGCGGTTAATCGGAAATCGAATTAAGAGCGCAAGAGCGAGAGGCTCGATCCGAAGGCAGTGTGGAGCGGCGTGATTTCCCTAGGCGTGCTAAGGGGAGTGGGCAGTTGTGGGCGCGCCGAGGCGAGCCAAGCGCGCTCTTCAGTGTCGTGGGTGAGCTTCGAGCGGGCGCGTGCTTCCAGCGACTTGTCCCGTGCAAGCGTAGTGGTGGTCGATGCCGCATGTTGTCCTGCGTCCAGAGGTGGTGAACCATGTTGATATCTGCGGGCAGTGGGCCTACGCCTGAGTTCTCCCCCGCCTCGTGCTGCGCGCCCTGGAAGATGGAGCCCCCGCCGGCCGCTGGCCTCTCGCAGCCCCTCAACATTTCGCCCAATGGTGAGTCCAATACATGACCATTTATTTAAATACTTTAGTTATATTTAAATCACGATTCATAAGGATTGTGTTCAAAATAAATGATCAGTTCAGTTAGGGATGATAACAAATATTTTACCTTTTATGAAACATAATATTTATTAATAATCTGAAAAAGTAATCCATGTTTGAGTAGAGTTGTATTAGATACATATTTATTTTCATGAGCTATTTAATACATATAAATGTAATAAATACAAAGTTTTGAGAACTGATATATTTAGAACTTAAAGTCAATTTAAAATAAACATGAGTATGATGTTTGAAGATACATATACATCAACATGGCCAATTATAAATAGGTGCTTGTATACAAACAAAAAAGTAAGTTAGTTTTATTTTATATTGTCCGTTTTAATAAAAGTACGCTAATAGTTTGGTAATACTTATCAATAGTCATTTAAAAACAATTTTTAGGTTATGCTAAGTACTACTTATACGGTTTTGTTTGTATGATCGACGGAAAGCGTTTTCAACATTATATTTTATGTATGTATAGGATAAGTTCTGATAATATATTATTATTATTTAATTATATTTGTAAGATTTTGGTATGAATTGAAGGTTAACTACGTTAGCGCTTAAGCTGCTGTGATTTGTATATTGAATTATTAACGCTTCGAATTATGTTATATTTTATATTGGCTCCTGAATTTCAATTTCTTGAGCTCATCTTAACTTGGTCCGTTACCGATAAAATTTGACCTAATAGTCGATACCGATAATTAGAAATCCAAAAAAATATATTTGATTAGTTTGCAAACTTAACTAATAAGGGCTCTATAATATGTACATGTATACTTATACCGGACTTGTAAGTAATATCCGCGTATCTATGTAACAAATTTAAACAATCTATATATAAGCTATCAAGTTCGTTTAGTTTCATAATTTCATTTAAAGAAGTACTCGACATAGATACTAAATGTGTAGTCCATTCTTTATATTAAAATAACAAACTAAATAAGAAACCATTTCCCCGTATAACACGATTAACAGCATATGATCTTTCGTAAAAAACAGCCACTATCAATCGGTAGGCAATTAAATTCCCATTTATAACGCGGATATGTAAAGTAAATAACTATTTGGATTTTTCTGTTTTCCCTATCGGTTTCTTATTAATATTCAATAAAAATAAATCTTAATGATCGATTATCATCATAGTTGTAACCATCTAAAAATTTGTCATCCTACAATAGAAAACAGCTGCCGCGATGAGTGAGCGAAAAGAGCCGATGATATCGCCCATATGACGATTGTACCTTAACTTCCTCCAATAGGATTGAGAATTGAGATATCAGGGACAGGGCCGGGGCCACTTGAGTTACGGTCGCTGACAGAGGACATTGTTTGCATTGCACCGCTAATCGAACCAATTAATCGGTAGATGGACTCTTCGATTGGTGCCCCGTTTCCGGTGCCTTTGACTAATCATATATTTAAATAAATCTAAATTAATTAGAACAAACAGAGATGCTTAACAAGAGACTTTCGATTAATTTCTGATTTATAAAATTAATGTTGCTCATCAATTAAACCTCCCTTTTTAAAGTTAATGGGTTGTTGTCAGGAAGTTTTTCATATAATGGGTTTATCCCTTAAAATCTTTGTATTCAAAACTCAGACGTTACATGAGTGAGAGAAAATAATAATAATAATCTCAATACAATTTTTTTTTCTCTCATATTTCCAAAATTAAAAAAACACTTGACAGCTTTACATTAAAGTATATGACTTTCCCTTGTTGCTCGTTGAGATATAGAATTGTTTTTTCTATCTCTTACAAACTTTATATTCGTTTAGTTTGTTCAAGTTTATACTTATTAATACTACTTATTAGTTAAGGGTCTAAAGTTTCAGTTTTTTCGATATATCCAGATAGTCTAGTGGTGAACTACCTATGCAAAGTCGTCCAGATCTCAATTGATGGAAATTACCAAGAAATACTTTTAATTGCAACGTTTTGGTATTATTATTGTGTATGGTAGGTAATTAAGAGATATAGTTATATATAAATACTTGCATTTAATCTATCTAAAATGCATATCCGTTTTGTTCCGTCATGTACATATAGATTTACTGCTAGGTATATTTTTATAATTTCTTCTTTAACGGCGATAGTCCCGCCACTCACTCACTACTCGTATATGTGTGTATCTATGTTAAAAATATTATATCTTCCAATATATCTGTTACCGCGAACAACATCTATTTTTATTAACTACTATTGTCTATCACTTGTTTTCGAGATACTATATTGTGATTATTGTTAGATATTTATTTTTAGCTTATATGCTCAGACGGAATCCTCCAGCAAGTCTCCGAAGCGGGCCTTTAAACAAGTGTTTCACAATTCGAACCACTCGGACGCGCTTGACTTGCACATTTAAAGAATTCGTAACGATTCAGACTTTTGTATTTAATATTCTCTTTTCTTTGTCTGTTCCATTATTTCCACATCTTGTTTTTCAATTACATTCAAACAATGTTTGATCAAGTGCCACCATAAATCTAATTAACATTTAAATGGTGACCACGCATAATAATCAGGTGGCTTTGCAAACTGCGCCATGCCGCCTAATTAGTAGACAATTGTTGGTTCGTATTAATGGGCCATCGAAACCCGCCGTAGCCTCCGACAACCGGTGACACTCGTCTGCACTTGTGTGGTAAGTGACGACAATTCACCGGAATCGCTACTGAAGTGTTCCGCTAGTTATTGTTAGATAATTTTATTCAAAATAAACAGGAATTAAAAACACATGGTATAGGAAAACGCCAAGTTGCCACTAGTGCCTTTGAATAGGTTATAGACAGTGTTTGCAAATGGTGACGGATTTACTATCGGTAGCAAATATATTGACAATGGTGATACTGTCACTAAAAGCGCTGCTTTTTTCGAAAGGGCGGTGCATGTTTATGTTACTAAATATTTGGGTTTTAATCATATTCAACAATTTTTTTATGTAACTTTGTTGGTAGGCCAATTTTAGAAATGTTCTTTAGTAATAATAAAAAAGTATTTTAAATAATCTAAAAGTAAATCAAACAATAATGTTATTTAATTCGAAATGTTAACAAGTTTGTCATTTTCTGTGTACGCTCCATTATTTGCAAGTAATATTTAAAAAATTAACATTTGCTTAGTTTAAATGCAATAATAATGTATATAATCAGGAATCAGTTACATTCATAACCTATAAATTCAATAAATTGGTATTCTTTTAAGGCCTGTCATATTAAAAACTGTAAGCATCCGTTGCGAATGCAGCCAAAGACAAAGTCTCAGTGAACAACCAAGGAGCCTAATTGGTTACAAAAATGAATAAATAAATATGAATGATGAAAGGAGATGCATGAAAGGGATTGCTAATCGATGGGACATGATGTCGAATACATTCATTTACATAACGCCACTGCAAAAAGCCCGGTGCGGTAGGTAAGGCAGCTCATTTAGTTTATATATTAAAAGCTCACTTCCTTTCAGTAGGCGCTCGTAGGCACTAAATCTTGTAGAATCGCTTTACTCTCATTATGCATACAGTCAACCAAGAGTCGCTAAATTAATGTTACTTCAGCATATACACACGTTTAGTGTAGCAATATCAAGGGGCGGGTCAATACAAATGGAATAAATGGTTAGCATATAGGACGTTTTTTATTAATATAAAAAGTATTTATTTTATTAAAAAGTATAGTAATTACAGGAAATACTATCCATAATTATTTTATTTCTCAAAATCAACTACATCGATCCGTTTTATTAAATTATTGCACTTTGCTGTTAGAATTTTGTTACCATTTAATAAACTATTAATGATAAAAATTTATGATAAAATAAACTATTAATTATATGTGTAACATTCAATAACAAAAATTTATACATAAATGGGCGTTTGGCAATTGATGTAATCAAAACAACTTATCACACCAATTTTTACGTATTTACTAGCGTAAAGTTATATTATTATTGTTTTTTAAAGTTAATTGAGATATGTTGGAATAATAACCAAAAATCGTACACTCTATCGTTATAATAAAAATTACTTTTAATATTATGCGTCATATTATGATAAGTGCAAAGATAGAAGCGCTGACTATCAGTTTATTAAACATCCGGATAAAGCATTTCATTGTTCTGGTAAATTAAAACCATTCGAAAGATAAAACAACGTTACATTAGCAAGTTAATGTACGGTAATCATAAGACGTATAAGCGAACTCACTTTCGATCGCATATCGAAATTTACACGAAAGGTGGCAATTTTCTGGTCCCCTGATGACATTAATAGTCGCAAAACGCGCAGTCCAAGCCATATTTTTTGCATAAAAACAACTTTACATTTGAACGACTCTGCCCGAGTTGCTGTTATATTTTAAATCGCTTCATACTCGGAGAAACTATACGCAATTCTCACACGTTTACGACCAGCAGATATTGACAGTAAAAATTAAATGACTGAATCGTGTCATTTAATATAAATCGGCTTATATGATCCCGATCGGTTAGAAAATTTCAAAATAGAAGATAGCGTAATGAAACCACAAAGCAAAAAAAATTTAATTATTGTGCGCATTAAATAATTGTGTAAATTGTTCGCTCTGTTGTGTGATTTACGAGCATTATTATGAAATAAGATGATTGTTCGAAAATAAATCTATGAATATTAATCATTGTCAAGTTTCTAAACCATAATTACTATATTTAGTTTCTTCATCTTGCTAATTGATATTTACACCAACAAAACAATGAATTATTTCTATTTAATTACTATTTGGATAACATTATAACAATAAACTAATCAAATAACTCGAAACGTAAGGAAAAAGAAAACTGTTTCATAAAAGTTGCATTGACAAAGAGGTTAACAAAAACAAGGTTGAATAAAACGCCAGTCAAAGCGTTCTAATCAGTGATTTATTGAGCTTAATCCTCAGTTCAACACAAATAAGCTATCTTGTCGACTTAATGTAGTATCAGCTCAGGCGTGAAACTCCTGCGCACTAAGTGGTCCTTCCAGTTTCCACTCGAAATATTTTAATAAGGCCTCAGTGATCACGCAGCTAAATAAAAATATATTTCTCAAACACGCGCACCTCGACACTGATATCTCTCGAGACCTCGACTCCATGCCATATACACGTAAAGGCAGCGACGCTAAGGATCTACATTTGCTCTAAATGGTGTTAATTTATTAGCTGTGGGTAGATAATATCACTTTTTTGCGCCATTACTAAAGCTATTACATGTGATATTATACGTCCAACTTAATTCGCTTGAGCTCGATCAAGATATTGATTGACATTGCAATTTTTCCTCTACTGCCCAGGAATAAAAGTTGATTTTCATTAAATCATAACGGGTATCCGGTTATTTCTTTCTCAACTAAAGCGCCTTATGAACTTGCTAATAAAAAGTGTTAATTTATTGACAAGTGGTGCCACGTGCATTCTCTGTGATGATCGCTCTGATAAAGAAATTATGTTGTATTAAGTTAATAGCGCAATTTATAATTGAATGCTTCGCGATCTTTGCATAAATGTTTTTATATAGTTTCTCACGAATTAAATGATTTAAAGGTTCATGAAAAATATCAAATATATTTTTAAAATTGATTTTGAAAAAGTTCTATAAATATTACGACACCATACCACCAAATATACATGGAACGATATATAAATAAATATGAATGCAGCTAAAGCATAAGCGTTGGTTAAGATCGGGAAAGTGGATGAAGTGAGTGAGTAATACGTGATCTCTCTATATCCTAGAATACCAATCAGTAACGAAGGTATGAGAGTAATATTGATAAGCCTGATTCAGATTGAAAACAACACAGATACTGTGAAAGAGGTATTCATTTATTGAGTGGCCTATTAAAAATGTGGATATATCTGTATAAATTTAACGGAAACGGAGTTTTTTACCTTTGGTACCACAAACTATAAATTATATATTAAGACTTTGTATTTTCAAAACAACTCAGTTTCAAACTGACTTAGGACAAGCTAGTGAAATTTAAGTCTTCTTCTAAAGGCTAGCTCTTGAAATTACGATAGGGGATATGTTTATTCATTTATTATAAACAGTAATTTCTTTAGAAACAAATTAAAACTAAACTTAAAGTACAAATAAAAATGAAATTATTTAGAAAATATGTTGTAGTCATCGCTCTCAGGTAGGGTTCCCAAGACATTGATAGTATATGCTCTGAATAACAATGCTAATTTTCTGAGAGTAGAATACTCTAGCCCTTATATCCCCACACTTGTCAATTAAACGGCACGATATTTTCTTAACTAATTGATGAGCCCCAGGACCCCAATGACTCAAAGTCTCAACAGTAAACGGGACAAAGTAATACTCGTCAGAAACAGTAGGTACTTTCTTTTTAGTGCCGGAGTGGGCGCAGTGCTAGACCCGTCAATCGCCCCAGCGACATGGGAAGAATTAATAAAATATTAGAATTTTAAAATGTATGTTATATCAGAGATACGTAATGGAAAAAAACTATAGTACTAAACTTTGTAGAAAAAATAAAATGTTGCAGTTATGATCTAATGAGCATGCACAAATTACGAGTTAGCATTTGAACTTTAATTTGTAGTCTTTAAAATGTGATTTCTTAAAACTACATATTATTCTTTATGAGTAAGGTAAAAATGCATTATAACTAGTAATTTCGCTTTTTATGTTGAAGCCTGCATTGCTTGAGTTAATATATTATTTGATGGATAATAGATTTAGTATTTGAATTAGAATTCATCCAGTGTTCAGTTATTATTTTATATCCTAGTTCATGTCATGACAGCAAAGTACGGCTTATATGTGAAGGATTAAAAACTAAATGAGACACAGAGACTGTTCAAATCTGAATGTTTTTTCGTTGGTCATTTCCTGCATTATTTTGGTTGTAAAATGAATGACTAAAGAAGACTTGTAATTTGGAAGTATTACTGAATTTCAGAATTAATTTTCTCAGCCAGACATATACCATTCTTTCTTAGCTCAGATATCTAATGCTAACGTGCACGTCGTGATATTAAATCTACAAATGTGTATTATATTTGTGATGTTAGATTTCTAAATGGGTAACCTTTCATATTATTATTTGTTAAGGCGTTATATTATAGACAGCAATGGTTTGTTATTTCCAGTTCCCGTGTCCCCGTCCTCATCAGGCAGCGGAGGCGCGAGTTCTGGTGCCCCCATGTATCCTGGAGGGTCGCATCCCTTGTCCTCATTGCTGTCACAGCAGAGACTATTAGAACTGTCAAGATTCGGACTCAGGCACTATGATATTGCCCATCATGTGCTCTCGCAACAAGGGGCCGTTTCCAAGTTACTAGGTGAGTGATAAAATATAGTAAAAGTACTATTAAATACGATTATATAGGTCTTAGTAGTCTAGAAAATCCGTTAAACTTTCAGTTGTCTTTGTGGAGATCAATTCTTCATTTAGTTAATGTTATGATGAAACATATCTATAAGTTTTTATACATCAACTATCGCATCAAGGCAGTATCTTGTTATAGAACTAGTCAGAAATAATAGAGGGCGCATTATTATCAATCTTAAATAACTAAACATTTATACTCATGTCCTTGTATATGTATGTGAAGCAAAATAACTTTTACACCTGTAAGATATAATCATACGTGAATTGATAAATGTGTTCCTGTGAACAGAGTCAGTTGCATAATCAAATATTACTTAAAAAAAACGAGTTAGCATTGGCTTGGGATTTGCTTAAGCAGATGCCTATAATTATCTAAGTGGAACGATATGAAACCGCGAGTGACAATCGGCAATTAGTGGAGAGCGACGCGCTCCAACCGGTGTTTACGCCGCTGCCTAATAACACAGTCGCTGCAAAATCTCAATCCCAATTTATCACCGATAAAGAATCACCGAGTTGTACGATGAAAGCTGTCATTGATGAAAGCTTAGATCCTAATCGATTCATAAAACTTACAGCGTGTTAATTATACGCCACTGTGTGCGATTGTATGCCGAAGTGGCCCCGAGCGCTGCCTCTGCGAACGAGTGCGAGTGTTGATTTTATATTCCAGCTAACTATAGCTCTTGGAGATATCCGTAATCGGTTGCATTTGTTCCAATGAATGAACAGACGTGGGCAAAGTCTTTCCGTACCTCGGGTCATAAAAAATATATCAAGCATTACATTACATACCAGTGACTAAGAAAAGTGACAACTGTTGGTAATAAAAATACATTCTAGCTTCTATAAGACAGAATATAATAAGTCCTTTACCTATAATCTAAGTTGTGAATACAACTCGTAGTGTTTATGAGGAACATGGTAATTTGAGTGTGCGCTCATTATTGTCAGACAAAGCAGTGTGGGTCAATTAGGCGACCTGTAATGCCGAGTTCGGTTTCAAGCGAAGCGTGAGCCTGCTCGCATCGGCGCTAGTTAGTCACGTCACCCCAAACACTTGCCACAGAGACATTCCGACCCACTACTTCGCCTTTGTCATTATAGCGCATTAGTGTTTACTTTGTAGCCGACGGAGGTTTCATAACAAAATCACCGATCCGTTGAACTACGTCTGTTATTAATAAAAGTGATGCCTAGCCATGGCTTTTGATACAAATACCTTGTACAAATGACACGCATGCCTTTGCTTACATATCCCTACAATTTAGTAACCAAAAGAATTGTATGAAATAGGTCGTTGGGAAACGATTAAAAAGATATGGTTTGGATTCCTCGATTAGATGTGACCGCGTGAGAAACAGCTGATTGATTTATGTCAGTTTTATTATGAACCGTGAAAGTAAGTTTTCGCTATTTCTGATGGCTATAAAATAGGACTTTATTTTTCGAATTTCTCGGTCTTGTTAAGTTAACCGTAAAGCACAGTTCATAAATTTCTTTTCGTGCGGATTGATAAATCAAAAGCAGATAACTTGGATCAAAAAACTGAACGGGATTTAAACACTTCATTGAATTATATATTAATGTTACACACACTGTCACTTTATCGTCAAATGAATGAATTTAATGTTACCAAAATACACTAAATAAATAAACAATATTTTATAAATAATACATTTATTGCAAACATATAAGTTCAGTTAATGCTTAAATAGTAAGGTTATTTATTCCTGTTTCTTTCTTTTATTTGCTATACCGTGCTATTTTGTGACTCAATAAGAAAGCTAACTAGCAGCTGTTCTTCTCGGCATGTCATGTGAGACGACTAAGGGCATGGGGTAAATTGAATGTACTTAGTGATGGGCTAGCAACCTGTCACCAATGTTTCATATGACATAACGACCCCAATCTTTATGGTAAAAAGTGATCTTTTATATATTATTGGGCCTCCTTGGTTTTCTCCTTCCCGAAAAGGATTAAAGGACGTGACTGTTGTATGTAGGTATTCTTTCCTGTCATTTTGTGTTTAGTTTTCATTAAAATTAAACTGTACTCCATTAAACAGTCATCTAAGAGTACATTGGCTAGACTACAATGCAACGTACAGTTTATTGTTTTCTATATTGAAATTAAGGTAAATTATATGTACCGTTAGGACAGAGTAACCTATGAACTGAGGTCGTCGTGTAGCGTTGTCAATCAATTTTGGCCCGAGGTGTGGTTGCGCTGTCTAAGGCGTCACGTGTGCCGTTCCCACGGAAGCCCGCCTAGCGGCCGCCCAGGGCCGTCATGTTCGCCCACTTACGCAGTTACCAACCACTTGACTTAGCCTCATCACACCGCTCCTAACATTCCACTAAATTTCCAATCACACTCATGTCACAGGCTTCATCTATGCCGTACAGCACAATGGCTGCCACGCTCACTATTTTTCATACTTGAATCGATACTCGACGGTGAAAAGCCGCCGTCGTTCTAGCGGAGCATTAATTTATTTATGAGAGCACGAAGTCGAAAGCATGATGCGAGTAATTTTATAGTAGTTGGTAGATAATTTTGATTTGAATGACAATTTTGTCAAAAAATAATGATGGCTTCATAGTTTTAAAGGTTGTTTGTGGACCGCCGCTGATGTCGTCTTTGAGTTTTGCCCTGTAATCAAAATTAAATTACTTGTGACGTTCTTTGAATAGAAACTTACGTCTCTTTTGTTTTACGCTCCAATTCATCTCGTGTAATGAATAGCTACCGTATGTTTATTGAAAATTAGTAATGGAAATGAACTGGCCGAACATTGTCGCAGGCTAAAATAGAGTAGCAGACAAAGCAGCGCTTCCACGTTACGCAGTCTTTAGCATCGGAGCGCGGCTCAAAGTGAAGCATTCGGTTCACTCGCAAAGGAGACGCAGGGAAAAAGAACAGACTCTGAACATTTACATCACAATAAGAGGATTTAGTTACGGCTGTTTGTGGTTCCAAATCGGTAGGCCGCCGGCGTTTCTGTTGTTTTTCGTTTTACATTTTTTTAACTCAGTACTTACAACAGTTCGGTTAAATGTATTATTCGTCTTGCCTAGCTGGGTATAGTGTGTCAGGTTTTAAGTTGTCAAGTTTTTGTTCATTGCTATTCTTTAATTAGGGAGCCTCTATTTTGATTGTTGTAACATTGTGATCAATCATACAGATTTGTATATGAAAATAACACTCATACACGTAACTCCGTTATAATAACAAAAAGCTGAATTCGATAGGTGTGCTGGTGAGTGCACATATACCATCATAGTTTTATTTTGTAGAACCCGACCTCCGAACTGTCTTTTGGTGTTGCCTAGTTATTACAAGCGAATGTACCCACAGGGACAAAGGAGTACTGGTCACATCTTACGACATACCAATTACTTGAAGAGCATTTAAGCGCTTTGGAGCATTTAACAAACCGCTAGTGTGTCTTTTATAGGGGCTCTTAAAGTAAGAATCGTTTTTATGAGGTGAACTAATAAAAGAAAGCAATCAATCACAAAATCAACGATCGCTGGTTAGCGCTTCGTGAAATGCAATAAGCAGCCCGAGCGGCCTCGCTGCCCGAGATTCCGATCTATTAGTTGCATGACGCAGCCGAATCGCCGCCGCTGCTTAGCGCCAGCTTAATAGAAAGACTCACTTTTTAATACAAATTTAATTAACTACAGTCGCTCACATTCAGTGCACCATTTAAAAGAACTTGCACGCTTTTGTTGCTCCGCCGCTGAATGAGTTTAAGCGCCCGTCCTCGTTGTGCTCGCTTTAACCGTTTGGGGCTTTTATCCTCCTCACACTCCGAGCCATGATCGTGATTAATTGTTTCTTGAGTGATTTCCAACTTACCCGGAATACAAATTAAGTGGATATTTAGTGTGAATGAATATATTTTGAAATATATGTACTTATAGTAAATTATATCCATCACTATAATATGTATAGTGAATATTATTTGGTGATTGGTGTTCTGATACTATCAGTGTCCTAGAATTAGTATGTGTTAGTGTATTGACTGGTGTTTTCAGATTGTTAACAACGATCTGTTTCTTCATACGAATAAGTTTGCAATTACTCAATGAAAAGTTACAAGTACAAGCGATGCATGAAATATGTATATGTTTCTTGAGGCACATAGATGATAATCGTGAGGAAACGAGTGCGCGCTGAATACACGCGCAGTGTGCGTTCTCGTACAAATAATAGGCATTTAGGAGCGATTTCAGCGGAACCTCACACGATCCGAGTGCGCCTAGGCAGCCACGCCGCGTAATTGGCCCTGGTCAGGCGATTGCCGATTATGCGTCGGCCGATTTAATTACCGCAAAGCGATCGGTGCGCGGCCTCTGCAATTTACCTATCAATCAAACGAAACTGGCCAAGTATTGCTACTCGGACAGAAAATTATGGATATTCAATAGGCTCAATTTGCTAACCACTGCAAAATGCAATGTACACTCATGCGCACATAGTTTTTGCCTGATGAGTTTAACGAGTTGACAGCTACGCTGATGTGCATTATAAACCCCTATAATTTTACTTATACGATGTTTTTTGAAGGAAAATTCCATTGGATGTGTTATAAAAGTAGTTTTGTCTAAGTTTGGATATAAATATATCATGAAAATTTAATAATATAATTGGTTTAAGACAAAGATAAGACATCTACCAAGTCCAATGGTTAGTTCTGAAACACATGTATAAGAACAATATACATATTTATAATTTCTTCCTATAAGTTGGGCTACCTAAGGTATGACTTGGCTAGTCCGTATTTACGAATTGTTTTGTTCGATGGCAAGTTTCTACGAAATAAGATCCGACAAGTAGGTTTAGAACGGCTTTAGTATAATATGGAAACTAGCCAAGTCCTCCTGTTTGGCACTCAAGGTGCGTTCGCAGGCAAGAGTGAGACAAAACAGGATGACGAAGAAGGGCGTGGGTATTTGTTATGTTACATATATGTCTATTCGAGATGTATATATGGTCGAGGGTAACAAAATTATAATAAAGTACGTTTATAATGCGTCTTATTAATGTAAGTGTATTAAGCCGGCGTAACCTTTGAGGTGTAAGGCTACTAAATAAAAATTAAAAAAAATGTAAGTGTAAATGTAAAGTTTAATAGTTATTTTATATAACCATTCAAAATTTCACTGAATTAATTGTTACTACTTACGAGCATGTTTCTAAATAGTTATAGATATCTTTTTATTCATAAAACAACACTTTTAATTAGGACTTAAAAACTTAATGAATAATACACATAAACAAGAAGTAATACTTCCAAAGTTGTATTAAACAATTCTTTCAAATAATAGGAAACACTAAAGTAGTTAGAAAATCAATACGAATAGTTACTTAATTGTGTAAGTTCCTCTGTACCTGAAGAGAGTTATGAATTAAATCAGTGTCGACATGAGACATAATGCCTTCTCAGTGATACCTGTTATTAAGTAAAGCAAAAAAGTGTATATATAATCCGACTGCAACATCCCCAACTGACAAACAGGCTGCCTCTGAAGAAGGTGTCGAACGAGGAATTGTATTTTTTCCCATCCCGTTCCTTATTCGGGAGTAAGCTTTACTTTTATCAAGACATAAAGACCCGTATGAATTCATCGGCCGTGGCGTTGACAAAAATGTGAATATAAATAATGTGTTGAATAATTCAGCGTGGTATAAGTATGAGGAGTGCTGGGCTTGAGCCGATGATGAAGTAAAAACGAGAGATGTCCTCGCGATCGCCGAGAATGCCCGTCCGATGGCTTTTTACGCGGCCGCCGCAGAACATGCACTTGTCCATTATCTAACTGAATTAGGAATTGGAATTTCACCTTTTTCTGCGAAACGTTTCGGTGGACTCACGTACGACTATATGCCAAATAAAGATCTAGTCTATACGTGAATTCGAATCACCAAAACCTTTTAGGGACAATATGTAGTATGATGTTGTGCCTACTGAATGACTGATGAAGGAATTGCATATATAAAACATTTTAATTTAAGTTTAGTATATCTAAGAAACTGATATTATAGAATCTATTGTTTTGAATATTAGTAATAAACTTAAAATTCATCCGCCAGCCGGATTTGGTCGATATAATGGTTGTATAATCGTGTAAACTCAAAGCATCGTGCCGCTGTATATACCTAAATATGAACGGAAAATAATAGGTTATTTTCATTATAGAAAACGAGAGTTAGGTTACATACTTACTCGTTTATATAATTAAATCCTTACACTAAAATGCTCATAACAAAATGTTAATATTCGCATCTGGTTCGTAATGGATCATACAAAAGACATCAACGACTTGGTTAATTGATTGTAATGGCTGTTTTCATTAATATTCTGTACGTTTGCAGAACCTCAGCTGCAACTCTTAGTTTTTGTTGGCAACAATTCAAAGTTATCAATGAGCCTTCATGTTACGATGCAATTCAATAAATTGATACTAAAAACGTTAGCTGCGCAGAAATGCTCAGATCCTTATTGATGCATTACGTGTGCGAATGGGAAGTCGTTTAATTGATCAAGGCAGATTGCAAACAGGATAGAAAAAAGTATATGAGGAATCGATAAAGAGAGAAAAATAAATAATGTATAATGAAATATTGTGAGAGTTAGTGAGAATATCTTATTTAAATTAGCCTTTTTTAAGCTTGATTGGTTAATTGCTTAGTAAATTATAAATGTTATACTGATATGGTCTCTTGTTTTCTTATCGTTATGTCTAAATATAACTTATTTTATCTAAGTTTTATTGTGAGTTAATCTTACAATACACATATACATATAGCCTACAAATTAACAATACTATTCAAACAATTATAATGAAACGAAATTTATTGGATTATCTAAAGTGTAATTTAGAGCTAGGTGATCGATAAACGTTGAGCTTGGTGTTATCATGTGAAACCCCTTAATTCTATCACGGTGTGGTACACACCTGTCTTTAGGGTTAAAAATGCGGAGGTTCCTATGCTAAAGATTTCTCAAAGCTAAGCTTTATTTTCATAATATATTTTACACCTATTTATTTTATAGCTAAGGCAGTTGTGTTTGATATCACTACATAGTATAAAACAAAGTCGCTTTCTTTTGTCCCTATGTCCCTTTGTATGCTTAAATCTTTGAAACTATGCGACGGATTTTGATGCGGTTTTTATTAATAGATAGAGTGATTCAAGAGAAAGGTTTATATGTATAATAACATCCATTAAATAGTGGAGTAAGCTATATATATTATACCCGTGCAAAGCCGGAGCGGGTCACTAGTTATAGATAAAATAATAACTTTTAAATAAGTCACCTAATTAAAAAAACTTCACTGTCAATCAGTCAGTTACTGCCAGTTCTGCAGCTGGTCAAATGCCTCGTCTAGGGTACATTTTATAATATTGCCCTGAGTAACTTAAATTAATTTAATTATATTGTCTTCGTATATGCCTCGCCTATTTTAAAATAAGTATTTTTATTATTTATTATATATTCGTTTCTATCCGCAGGAACCCTTCGGCCTCCCGGTCTGATTGGTGGCAGCAAACCCAAAGTGGCCACCCCAGCCGTAGTTTCCAAGATAGAACAGTATAAACGAGAAAATCCAACCATTTTTGCCTGGGAGATCCGCGAAAGACTTATTTCGGAAGGTCAGTAATTAAATAACTAAAATGTGAATGTTACGGAACACATGATTAGTAAAATTATGTGTTGCTCCCGTGCTAATGTAAGACGTAAAAAGAATGCTAACTAGCTGCCATTCTTCCCGGCATGACATAGGGGGCGACCAAGGAACCTATGAAAATATTATTTGACGTCGTCATAGTCCTCTATCCTGAATTTTTCACTAATCACTTCTAGAAAGGAGTCGCTGGCAAATGAAACGAGTTTTACCTTGTATTCTCTGTCGATACCAATAATTGCAATGCCTAAAGCGATCACGACTATTCATACTAGGTACCCATGATAATTTACTATTGCTATAAATGCCTATACATATTATACGTAATTACAACTTAAACTATCTGACTTATTCTCAAGCTTTCCAAACTATGGAATGTTAACAATTTAATACATTTTACAAACACATTGATGGATAAATATGTTTACATCACGAACCTTAACCGTCATAGCATAGAATGATCACCACCGTGATTCCTATGATTTATTGTACACTCAAAACCGTACCAGATACCCAGTATCGAACTATACTTGGTCACCTAAATTGGTTTAGTATTTACCAACCATCGCTTTTCTTGAAAGATAAGTAGGTTTCCTTACGATGTTTTCCCTAAACGATATAATCTAATTTAATTCACTTTCGTGTTTGTTATTGTAATTTTTAAATAGTTATGAATGACAACCCCGGTTGCTAATAAAAAAAACTAAGTTCTTTAATAAATGTTATATAATTAACATAATTAAATTAGTAAAGGCATGCATAATATTCTTCTAGAGCCTTCTCTTTGAGTGCGTAAGACCAGTGCAAAATGTGTTGGGAGGCTCGCGTGAGCATTCTCGTAGCCACTGGGCTTGTCTGTGCAAACGCGGCCTGTACCGCACCGGTTTAGTTATTATACTCTTTCAATAAGTTATTTTAATAACATAATTACACAACGCAACCAATTTGCTAGACCATAGCGAAGTTGTTTTGATGTAACTTACGGGTTCCGTTTTCAATACTGTGCGCACAGTGTACAGCTGATATTGTATGTATTTTAACAACGCCAATGTTTGGCAACTCATTTTAAAACAGACAAAGGTATCGCATATCTGTGAACTTCAGATTTTTCTATAAAAATAAAACATACTACTAGCTCCTCTTTTTTATTCCATGAAAAACGAATAGGTTGCAATAATGTTTCGATCACATTCAATATGATTACACTATTATTTAATTTTACGAATACCACATTTTTTTATATTATTTTACCATCATCTTGTTTACAATAATTTATTCAAATATATATCGGTAGGATATAGTAAAAACTTGCCAAGACTAATTAAAATAATCAATCACCCTTAATAAGGAACTTAAGTAGAGAATTAAGTGTGGCTTCTTGAATGAGGTCAGCACACACAATAAACGAACAACAAACTTACGTAAAACATTCGATAATAAGATTTGCTTATTTGACGTATTGAACTTTAGGTATTTTGTGTTAAGCCCCATTAAGAGGTCACAGGCGAAAGCCTTTGAAGTGCGCACCCAATTTCGTCCATTCTGTACATGCTCGAATAAATAAGCCTAGCGTCACCGGATATAGGGAAATTTGATAGACAACCTCACAGTAATGCTGCGGGACAACTCTATGTGATTCAATACAAGTTTTATTGGATAACGGATCTAGAAAGTATACCTACATACGTGTAGAAAATACAAGTAGATAGCATATTATAATAATGCTGCGTTCGTTTCATAAAATGTGACTATGGCTTTTCAAATTTGTATATTTTAATACTTCAAGCACAGGTGAATGTTCATTTCAGTAATTTTTGTTATGACATTCCATTCGTTTTCAATAAAATTTCAATTTTTGTTTGTTAGTTATGGCATTCCTAAAAAATGTTTTACAGCTATTTGTACATGAATGAGGATGAATGGAGATGGAATAGCAATGAAAAACGTTTTTTATGAACGGATACAGAGCGCCTAAGGGACACTTCTCAAGGCTTTCCGAGAGGTAAACCAGAAGGTTACCATTTAGCCAAGTTTCCCAATAGCTCTTAATTTAAATGTTGAATCAAAAATGATGTTTTTCCGAAAAAAATATTTATTCTGTATTATCTGTACTTCCGAACATAATTTCAATTACAAAATTATACCATAGAGCATATATAATTTTTGGAGAACGAATAATAAATTAAAAAGCATTGATGAAGCAACTCGAAAAGAACTCGATTCGATTATAATTTTAACATTTTATTGTTACATGAATACTATTTTCAATATTATAATACTAAGCTCCAAAATAATAGAGAAACATACTAATATAGAATTTAAAAATAATATAGAATTTCAGCCGTAGTATGTCTGTGGCACCATACTTAAGTAGTTTTGCTGGGTAGTCTTAGCAATGGTAATTAGCAGAGGCGAGCGAGTGGCTGGCTACCGGCCGTGGCTGAACACGAGTGAGCAGTAGTCTATCCGCCTAGGAGCGGGCGAATGGGCGTCTTGCTCGGAGGCCAACCGGCCAATTGCGATAATTGTCCGAATGACACCTCTCGTGCACATGCGTGACGATAAGTATACCGTTTTCACGCTAAGACCACGTAACAGCCACTACATTACCACGCGATTAGCACTCTTATTACGCATAAAATAAAAAACATAATCGATCACTATCCGCGACTGAAAATAAAACAAAGAATTGAAGGGCAGCTCTCTGCGTGTATCGTGAGAGGTTGAGAAACTAGTTCTACAAAAATACTTGTACAAGTCGATTTCTGCTTTATGTTACAAATATAATTTAAAAGGTTTAATTGATTTGTTTTTGGTGGTAACAAGTTTCGGATCAATTTGTTTGGTAGTTTTAAAATTGATAGATCTAACGCTGAAATCCATGACAGCAAAGACAACTTCATTAATTTGTTACAGAATTACTATTCATTAGTCTTTAAATTAGTTAACATTGTGAAATATTCACTGAACGGTATATATCTTTAAATAAAATTTTGCGACTATATAAAAACTTTCATTGTATGTAATATGAACTTATTTAGAATAATGCATAACCATGTCGATAACTTCCATCCGCCTATATTAGTTCAATCGCCACTGCCAGCCTCGTTCGGCTATCCATCTATTGTATCTAATTATCGACTAAATAGATATCTTGCGCATGACGTGTGAACGCACGCATGTGTCTCTTTTTGTGGCATTTTTTGCTGTCCCATTGCTCAGCTGACATTATCGTCATTTGTTGAAATGTATTTAAAATAATTGCGCGCCCATGCTCCCGTTGTGTTTGGAAAGTGCACGCGATCCCACGTCGCCAGCGAACGCGTAATTGCGCACATATTTGTTGTTAATGCATATTTTTCACAAAATGGTGCCTGCCCTTTCGAGCAACAATTTAGTCACTTCCTTTTTAAGAGACGTGAATCGGTACGTTGCTCAACACCTCGCACAGTAGACTAATGAAACATTTCGACGCATACATTTGGAGCTGCGTTCTATAATTTGGGCGTACGTGAATGGATATTGAATGTGCTGCGCGCGCCATATTTATTCATTAGAGCACAATTAATGTTTTGATCTGCCATTAGGGGCCTCTTTGAATGCTGCATACAGTTAGTAATGTTCATAATTGACCGCCGAGATTTTCATTACATCCGATCAATTTAATTGAGCATAATGACAGACAGACGGACAGGCTGGGCAGACGTAGTGATGATTGATTTAGTCAGCCTCTATGAGGAGCTGCGGCTCAAAGCGCCCGCTGCGGGACCACCTGCTGGCCCAGGGCTTCTCTCAGGATGCTCCAAGACAAATAAGCACATGACTCACAATTACGTTCCAATTAATATGTTTCGGTTCAATATTTGAATTGAACCAATGTCATGACTTAGTTTTATTATAATTTACATATAATTAACAATAGTCTTTATATGGACATTACACAAAACAGTAGATTTTATTAACCATCATAAGTATTTTATACAAATCTCGAAAGCCTGGGAAGAAAGTTAAAACTTTTATGGCTCCTTCACCTGTCAAGGAATTAATGTTTTCGTTTCCAAGTCTCTCAGTGATAAGTAACAGTTTAATGAGCTTAGAGCAATATTGACATAAACGCATTGACAAAGGCGATACGTCACAATCCGAATCATTCGTGGCGTGGTGTACGGTTATGGATACAGTCGAGAGTACCTTATCAAAACAGGCGGCTCCACGTTCCGATCGAAATTTTAATAAGGTGCCCACTACTGCCTTTATAATGCGATGATGGTGCAGTTTCCAACAATGGCTTGCGCAACTTATCGACTAAATCGATATCGGTTTACGAGGCGTAAAGGCCTGCTACTGACCACATTTTGATTAATAGGTTTCTACGCGCCCGGTATTCTTTTTTCCCTAAAAAATGTTAATCGCCACCTTCTAATTAGCGATACTGTGAACCGTTTTATTCGAAATCGTCGAATTGAATGACTTGCCTTATATAAAGCACAAACATTGTAAAAGATAGAATCCGGAATCCAATAAAACAGGGACGCACTAAACGACTTTTTTGACATTTACTAACAAGATCTCGGGCCGTTCGTCGACTCTGGAAAGCCGAAATAAATCAAATCGTTCGCCATACAACAGCTTCCAATAAACCGATACATTTATTGATTTGTTACAGTATAAAAATGCTTCCCAGCGGAATGCTCTCTGTATAAGCCACGCTCATAAAAGAAGGCTGTTTCGATACAAAATGTTTGAATAACTTTATCATACCTTTACGAATTAGAATTAGTTCTTTTATAAAAATCCTTGAATACATCTTAAAAAAATTATTTCACATTACATTACTAAAAAAGTCTACTATCTTATAAAATTCTTCTTGAAGGATGGTTTACCTACATTAATTAGATGACACCTTTCATAGAAATTTGGAAATGCCTGAAATTATGATTGTATTTCTTTTCTTTCGGTAACACGAGTAGATAAAGAATCTTAAACAAAATATGACGTGCAAAATTTCTTCTCTGCATACCGTTTAAGTAATTAAAAAGTTTTGAGGCTTAAAGTTGAATGACGGATGCGCTAGTTGAAATCATCGTCAATCATTGAAACAATTATTGATTTGCCAAAAGAGTTAAACGGTATTAGATATTGTTAAGGGATTTGCCATCCTTAGTTATATAATCTATTTCAGGGAATACATTCTAGATGTCGAGTTAGTTGCATATTTTAAATTCCTGACATTGATACAAATATGTGACCCGATTCAAAGATGGGCATTAACGCCACTAATTGAAACTTCGTAGAATGTTATGCCAGTACATGCGAATGCGCTGGGCTTTGAGCACAGAGTATGTTTATAATTTAGATGCGTTTGTTTTGCAAAAAAATATTTGTTAACATTAACTTACGGAGTAAGGGAAATGATATATATTGGTGCGAATGTCTTTTACACTGTTTATAACAGTTTTAAAATTATATGCTGTGGATAATAAGCGAAATGTTATCTGTATATTAGTAGTTCAATGTTTTAGATTCATAATAAATTGACACCAATAATTTTTTAGTGATCCTTAGATTTCTATTTACTTACCCAGTATGCTTAAGTTCTGTTTACAAGCGTCCCATGAGCTAGTCTATTGTGGGGTTGCGGCTGGTGTTTGTGCAACCGGAGCGCCCCCCGCTGCTTCGGACACCTTTTACCAGCTCCTCGCGGCGGGGGACGGCTGATTGCCTCCGTTCTCATCTGTTTGGATTCCCCATAAAGCCAACGATTATTCATTAAGGCGAGGTGACGCCAATTGCTTGATCGCTTTTGGTCACTACGAGTGTGAAGGAATTAGCTTAATGTAATTTTTAATTAATCTAGTTTGTTTGCTAGAAAAATGAGCTGGAGGTCCATTTCAATGTCTTGAAATGACACATATGTACATAAATGTAGTAGTATAAGTAAGTGAAAATATCTTACAGTTATATAAATAAACCAGTTTAGATTACTTGATTAAAATAAGGTTCGTTTTAAGCTTCATTCAAGTTATTCAATGTTGCGAACATTTAAAAGTTTAAAATATTTATCCGCGTCGATATATATTACCAATTAAAATTTTAATGATTATAGAACCTATTAAAATCCAAAGCCTGATCACCGAACTGTTGTGCGACAAATTAGCATGGCTCATTCAACTCGAGAGGCCGAGAGACTGTCCCAAACGAGAACCGGAATAAGTAAAACAAATAAACGGATTCATTCCAAACCATTAGGCACGAGATCCGACTGTTAATGTCTCAATTTTGAAACGGGCGTAAATTATCAAAGGCGTGACAATTACTGTTGCTTCCCTCCAATACAAACACGAAGACTTTCCGTCGATTATCGATAAATTAGCCCGATTAAGTGGCGTTGAGACCGACTCCCTTATCGTCATACGCTTTTAAGCAGGCACCAACCTCATTTTATCACTGTTCGTTACTAAAAGGTTTTTATTCCTCTAACGAGTCAAAGACGAAGCTTGGTCCTTTCTAAGATTTTATTGTTTCGTTCGGGTTTCACCATGGGAGCATCATTTAACGATGACAGTTACTCGTCAGGCATGACCGTATCGTAGAGGCCGAAATATTGGACGCCATTAATGGAAGAGGCCCATTGTGGCTAATCATGATTAAACGACCTGAGACAAATTGCATGGTCATGACTAAGCATCCGAGAGCAGGCTCCATCCCAAATCATTAAAAGAACAATTATAGATATCGAATTCTTCACCTGCAACCTGTTGATGGATAATGATCTCTTTCTAAACAAATAAGATGTGGACGTTCTCTCGATACCACCGCCGAATGAAGGTCATTGTAACCTAGCATATATGTTCGTGTACTTACCTAAGTATATATTAGGTTTCGAAAAGTATCATTTTTATTTAATATTACTTTATTTATTAAAATGTAGAGAAAACTAAAATATGATATTTGTTTTATTTCGGCATTTGTCGAATTGCTTGCAAATGTATTATTAATATATTTCAATTATTATTTATTATAACTAACTATTAAAAAAATACTATTTTATTTACTTAATTACGATAGTTGTTCAAAATCAAAACAGGTGTAATAAATACCAAAGATACTATGAAATGCAACGCGTCAGTGAGCTCCCACTATTCGTTAACAGATTATCCACGGATCAATTTATTTCTACAAAAAAGCAACTCCTTGCTTCGATATAATAATGGACCTCTTTTGGTAGTGATGACTGGCGACCATTAGACATGTACTCGATACATCGATTTCATTGACAGACACTGAGCTTTGTTCGGCGGCTAAACAAATTGAGCAGAGGCTTTGACGGCTGCCAGAGGAAGAGGCTGCGCAACCGATCATTAACACTTCGCCTTGTATGGCCTCTGTTTTGAGTAAATTATAACAATCCGATCTATTCAAGTATGACTGCGCCCGGACTTCTAAAAGCACCCGTCATTGCTAACGTTGAATAATATTATTTAATGGCTCCTACAAGCAATGATATATTCCACCTCAGAAGTGAACATAAGTAGTCAGAGGATTATCGTGATCTTTTCAATAAATAAACTTTAATTATAGCTCAGAGTCTGTAGGAAATATTTAGATTTAGTTATAAATAATCAGGTAAACAGTGTTCATTACACAATTATTTGAAATTATCTAAGGCAATATAATTGTTTTTACATAATAATAGTGGGGAATGACATTGAAAAAGGCGGATCGATACTTGCAGTTAGCAAATTATATTAAATTGTTAAGTAATTGCGTCATGAACTCTAATTGATGCAATTGTTACTACTTAGGGCAGATACAAACGATTTGTATCCTTTACAACTCCTTGATGATGTTTGTTTTAGAAAATCTATGCTTATGCACTAGTGTTTGTACTTGATAGGAAAATATAAAATGTTTGACTCAATGTTTGGATATTATGACATTAGAAATCCTGCATGCCAAATACGATTAACGAAATCAGGGATCACAGCCAATCTAACAAACAGTGCTTTGTAAATGTAATTTTAATGTTGCGATTCTAGCTACCAACCTGTCTAATGTAGTATCAATATTGAGATCCCTGAAAATTCACCAAGCAACCAAACCTTATAAAACGATATGCAGACAATACCATCAATATAGCCTATTCAGTAGCCCGCTCCATAACTACTTGCAATGAGCAGGCTATGATTAAACTGAGGCACTTCGCTGGAGTGTTTCCTGTAAATTACAAGGGATGGCTCTCGGTGGCAAGGCTGCGGCGACACGCGATCTTTGCACGCAGACGCAAATGTAATGCCAACGTTTAAACGCGACCAATGACGCATCGGTTTTAACGTGCCTGCTTATGCCTCTATGCTCACGTTCCAATAACGTTTGCATTATAATGGCATGTTGCACTCAACGCTATTTGTTAGCAGCAACAACACATGTTTGCCGCTACAGTTGACGGATGGATATGCATGCATGGCTTAATGTCTCACTCGCAAAACAGTTGAGTCATTCTTTGCTAGGCGTGACAGTTCTCACTTAGAATCACTTACATTTTCCTGATGCATTTCCTATGTATGTAATACATAGAACTAAAAATAATTATGACATTATAGATCTTCACATACAATATGGACTAGGTCACTATTCGTTTTATATCGGAGTTTCAATGATATTCATATGGAACATGAGTGAAATAATGTAGCTACCCAAGTAACCAATATATTCTATTTAGCCTCAGTTCCTTCCTATCAAATGCCAAGAGTAACGACAACTAGTTTTCATTATACGAGTATTTACATTCCAGACCAGCATGCGATAGTTATACGGCAGTTAGTAAGCATCCTATTCACAACTCAAAACAGCGCAACAAATGTATTCCTAGTTATATTGATATTCATTACTATTGTTTACAGGTGTATGTACAAACGCAACGGCCCCAAGCGTATCCTCAATCAACCGTATCCTAAGGAACAGAGCTGCGGAGCGGGCAGCGGCAGAGTTCGCCCGAGCCGCCGGATACGGCCTGTACGCCGCTCCTCCCCCCTACGGGGCGTTCCCCTGGGGTGGCGGCGGGGGAGTCTGGCCCTCTGGAGGGATCCCTTTGCCTCCCGGGGTTGCACCGCCCTCAGCTGGTGGCATCAGTCATCCAGACTCCGTTCCGCAAGGATTCCTGGCGTCACCTGGACGTGGCATTATAGGTAAAGTAGTATAGTGAATGAAATTTTTATTATATTTTAGTTTTCCTTTTATATTTTCAATATAAATGATTAATTAGGATGTTTAAAAGTTCGAAAAATACTACAATTTCTCTTCAGGGAGGTAGAGTTCATTCACAAAGTCCTATTTTGTTGTGGATTGTACTCGTAGTGTCACTTCACTGACTTCCAGACTTATTGAGTATATTATTATATAGATCTCAGCAACGTAAACTTGTTTAGCCATTATTGACATGATCTTATTTACTAAAACAGATGTGGACGGCGATGATTCCGGCTCGTTGGACGGCGAGCAACCCAAGTTCCGGCGCAACCGAACCACTTTCAGCGCAGATCAGCTGGAAGAGCTGGAGAAGGAGTTCGAGAAGTCCCACTACCCGTGCGTGTCGACGCGCGAGCGCCTCGCCTCCAAGACCTCGCTCTCGGAAGCACGAGTGCAGGTAATTCCCTCAAAAACAAATTCATTACGAATAATTTACGACTACAGATATAGATACTCGTCCTATTCACGTATTAATGAGCCGTAAAATCTATCACGAGCGAGAGACATTTATAGCTTAATCGAATCATGATTATCGTTTTAAGATCCTATTTGAATAAACCAATCAATATGCATACTAATCAGCCTGTTTACCGTTACTGACAGGTTTGGTTTTCCAACAGACGAGCGAAGTGGAGACGACACCAGCGCATGAACCTCTTAAAGCGCGGGGGGGCGGGCTCCCCCCACCGGCTGGCGTCCACGTCCCCCCTGCGCTCCCGCTCGCCTTCCTCGTCCCCCGTGCGCACCTACCACCCCTCTCCGCAGATGGGTGGCGAAAATAGCGCCTTCAAGTCTCTCGCGCACCAGGCGGGCTTCGACCCCGGCTCCTTCAAGCCTCACCCTGGACTGGAATCCAGCGCCTTCAAGGCCTTAGTTCCACATTCGGCCGCAGCGGCTCTCCTGGCGGCACAGTCGATACAGATGGCCAGAGGCTACGAGACGCACTCGGATTCAGACGAGGAAATCAACGTTCACGATGAGAGCGAAGACGAGGGAAACAAAGCGAGGAATGTGAGGTCTCGGTCGCCCTCTCCGCAGAGACTGACGGCCCCCAGTGATCGCCCTCTGCAACTGACTAAGCATGACCGTTAGCTGCTGAGTTACAGGATCTATTAATATAGATCTTAGAACAGGAACTGTTAAAGATGTTAGGGGTTCGTTGGACCCAGTGTAATTATATTCAATACTTTCCTTTGGTTTATAGTTCCTATCGGTCAATAACTTACATTTCAACTGGACGTTCTTAAAATGTATATTTTCATCGTCTTTCGGGCAGCAACCTTACCTGATATTATACAAATTTAACTATACAATATCGATTCACGTACCTTAACGTTAATGTAAATTATTTATTTAGATAAAATGTGTATAAATGTAAATAAATAAATAGCATCTAAATAAATTTTAATAATAATTATAGAGCTAGTTTGTTAAATGAACGCACTTAGTATTAAATAATTATGAATACAAAACATTGTTTTAATTAACTGACACAAATACCTACATACATACATATACATTCAGGTCCTTTAATTCCTTTCGGGGTAGACAGAACCTCGGTGACATGCTCATATCTCTTAGGTCACACATTACACATAACTTATTAAAAAGGAATATTGATACCTAATGATACAATTAGGTCATACCACGAAAGATGTAGATACCCTGTCAAAATGACCATTGTCAAGCAAACTTCACTATAATACCCCAAAATGGATATACAAATCTTTCCTCACATTGAGAATATACATATTTGGGTACAAACGAGATAAATTAAGTGAATCATGTAATGAGGAGAAAATGATCATGAGAGTAGATGGGAGTTTTGGAAAAGACAGGTTGAAAAAGAGATGGATGGACTGTATAAAGAACAATATGAAAAGTAACGGAGTGACTTCTAAAATTACTGCTGATAGAACAAAAGTGAGAGACATGTTGCGTTAACCCCAACTAGTTGAAATAAGGGTAGAAGGATGATTATGATACAAGGTGATATTGTAGATGTGGGTCATGTACTGAGTCATGTCATGTGAGATGACCTCATTAGACATATCAGGAAGAAAGAAGCTGTAAAAGTCTTTTACTCTCAAATCAGTAAGTACATCTAAACTTAAATCGAAAGTTGACTCTTCATATAATGTGGCATTCGAATTCCTGTGTTATAAACTCATACGGAATAAGTAACTACTTATTTTATAGTAGAGAGAAATAATTTCATAATATGCTTGCTCCTCGGTCATTACGTATAATTTTGACGTTATATGCCTTTTACGTAAGATAAACATATGAAATACAATATATACTTGGCCTATATCTACCTTAGGGCGGTTTTCACCACACTTACTAAACACGATCAAGACACGCGAATGTGGTTGAAGAGCTTGATCACGGTTTTCTATTCATTACTGATTTTACCGTTGCAAAAATAATCATGTTTAGGCATAAACGTGGTTACTGCTTGATTGGCCGATTTTCGTCAATTAAAGTGACTAACCCGGGTCAAAACAAACAATGAATAGATTAAAATAAACGGCTTTTTTTAATGTACTATTTTTTTACTATGCGTTTTTTGACATTTGCCAATGTCAAATCGCGTAAACAAAACGAAAAGTGGCGATTTCTTAACCACGATTAAGTATATTATCGTGAAATCCATTTTGCGAAAATCACAATCAACTACGAAAATTGATTGGGATTAAGCTTAATTCTGTTTTACTAATCAGACTTTGCTATGCATTCGGTGAAATTCAACCTTAGTCATTAAGATTGTGATGGCATTAAAAGGGTATCTTGGTAACAGTACCATAAAGAAATAAAAGTTAAATAATAATAAAATATATATAGCAGAATTTACAGATAGAGATCCCGCCACATAAGGTGGCAGTAGCCAAACTTGGAACTAAATTTGACGTTACCGCCATTGCGTGTTATTTTGTATGAAAGGTAAATTTAGTATTACCAGCGTTGTGTTTTTTGCCCACTCTTTGTAATTTTTATGTTTGTTAAGGGTGATTATAATAAATTGATTTCCGGAGTTTCTTGTTAGTTCTTCTCCAAGCTAGGGTCTCCGCTGATCTAACCTCGGTAAAAAATATGTAAAGACAATGCTCAGTGCCATGTTTGAAATAATAGTTTTAAGAGATTCGCGATTTATACTCATGATATAAGATATAAGGGTGTGTATAAGATTGATTGCAGCTGTGGGAAATCCTACGTCGAACACACTAAACGGTCTATTGCGGACAGAGTGAAGGAACACATAATATATGTTATATATAATAAGAAGGATAAGTCCCGTTAATTATTAATCATGTTTGAAATAGTTTAATAAACATATTTTGACTTTGATATATTAATTTGTTTTATTTGAGTTTATAGCTCTGCAACCAAAGACCGTTACAAATGAAACCTATAATGTATCGAGCCGTATGGCACAGTGAGTGCTAGTTTTGGCGTGTTTACTGGTAACACTGAATTACGCGACTGTGGCGACGCCTCCAACTGCCACCTTATGTGGCGGGATCTCTAAGTTAAAAAATAACAGAGTAAAAGTTAAAAGGGAATCTATCCAGAGCCATACTGTTGAAGTTTGTTATATAACTTACAGAAAAAGGGAAACGCTTTTATGACCTTTAACCCTTGCAGGGTAGACACAGGTTCGAGTGTCCATCTCCTACTTTAAGGTTTGAACCCTGTACCCACTGATACATTGTCAAGCCATACATGAACGAATTGTACCGAATTACTGAACTACGCCGAATTACCTAAACGCTAACATGTGAAGAAAAATTTATTACTTATTAAAAATTTATACTTATATATTGTATGGAAGTCATATTATTAAGATCATATGAATCATACTTTTGTATTTTATTATTATTTTATATAGATCAGATCATTTCTACACAGATTTTGACAGAAAAACGAACGAAAAAATTAGTTCCGAATACAAATTAAAAAAAACTCGAGTTAGTAAAAAAAAAATACCAATACCATTTCATTTCTGTGCAACATTATGAACAGGGTTAACTGATTAAATATATAATTAAATCAAAATTGTTGTAAAGACTTCCTGCTAAAAATAGCTGTTTCACAAAACAATATGAACTTAATGATATGCACAAAAAACCTAGAGTGGTTTTGTATTACAATATTATTTTGTATGCCAATCATAATTGATACATTGCAATGAGCTCCTTCTTAATGAAGGCTTCTTATTCATTTCTCAATTAGTTCAGTGCTAACCGCAGGATGACCTAAAGAAAATCACGCAACGCCAGAAGCTTCCACCTTTTGCTGCACAATAGCCCTTTATCTGTTTAAGAGTCATATCTCGTACGGTAATTATACTTTTTTCATTCATTGTTATTAAAAGGTCCCGATTCAGTCCTTCCCGGATATCGGCAATCAAATCGGTGAAAGCCGCGGCGCGCCGGACGGAACCCCGCGCAAAAACCCCGCCGGAGCGCCATTAGCGGATCCTCTACATGCGCCGCACATTTATTCACTTCATGTGTAAGCGATATTTCCATGTAATTCACCTCCTTGTTGTCTCCTTCAATGTGAGAATATAGGTAGCTATTATCCTAAATCATTTGTTTATGTTAAAGACGGGTAATTAATGGTATTCATAGGAATCTAATATTTTGTCCATTAGTGAATGAAGAAACCACTTATATAATATGCAAAATATGTAAAAACTCATAATGACTAGTAAACTTCAGTAGCCTGAGAAACTTCTTAAAGGAAATAATAAATTACCATCGTGTGTCCGATAACCAATATAAACTGTCGCAAACTAATGATTAATTAAACTGAGTGGGTTTAATTTGACTACTTGTTAACACGGGAACAGGTAAATGTCGTTATGTTACACGTACAAGCAAAACAAACTTTCTAGGATGGCGTGAGTATTCTGATATATTATTTTTAATTGGTTCTATTGGCCTGCTAATTTTGTTTTATAGGTAGATAAATCAGACTGATCGTGAATATCATTGCGATACGCTCCATGCTAATATTAAACTTGTTTCCCTGTTTGTGAGCATCGGAGGAAAGTGTGTATTTTGATTGCTGCCGTAAATGTCACGCAGAAAAACTGTTCAAATAAATAGTATTTTCTATTATATTGACATTAGAATGTATGTCAAATATAATTTACGTCTATACTTTGACAACTGGAACTATGTTTACAATTTGGTTGACGATGAATATCTTATTTTTCCAAACGTTCAAATTTCCCAAATACTTCTCCTTTCTTCTCGTTACATATTTTTTAGCTGTTTACTTAATAAATGATGAAAGTATTACATGAACGACGCCATTACGCTCCTTTTATTTAGAAGAACAGTTAGTTTGATTACGCGTCCCATGATAAATCGTCATCTATCACGCATTTTGGTTCTAGACGCCGATGAGGTGTATTCCACTTGGGAGAATAAGTTCGCGCCTCGATAAAGCCGCAATGTCGTGATAGCCGTGGAGTGTAGATGCATGTAGTCGACCCAGGCCAATAACAATAAATTTCATGAAGCGCTACAAAGCTGAGTACCTCGTGTAGAGCGCGTAACAACAAACACTTCTTAATAAGGCTGCGGCGGTAACGTCTTCATAATGCTGCTGAACAAATCCTTATTTTATCTAGAAATGTATTGGTATTACAAAGAAGAGTGAAATAAGATATTAGTATTTGTTTATAAGTTCCTAAATGTACAAAAAAGTAAGTAAGTAAGTATGTGAAATTTGTCGTGAATATTAAACACCAATTATACTAACATTTAATTCAGTCAGTGTAAAATTAATGCTATATGCAGCTTAAGTTAATTAAGCAAATCAACGAATTAAGAGGCTTAAAGAAAAAAGATTGTGGCCCATAAAACCATGAGCTGATTCGAAATGTAAGCACATTAAGTTATCTGTGGCATTATCGGTTGGTGTGTTACAATATTTATTTGTTCCCAGTCAGAGCGAGACACGGAAAGGAGATTGGCTCTGAATGTTCTTTCCCAATTAGGTGGTTATTGACACTTTACTGTTATCGCCTTAATCTCTAGCTGCTTCGCCCGAATTTATAGTTACCACTTATAAAAGCACGTAACTAAAGAGCAATTAATATAAACTTATCGCTGTAATACTGTGAACTGAAAGTGAAGAAAGATGTTGTGTGGTACTAAAATATTTATCCATATTTTGCTGAGGTTGCAAGTGATATTTGTTACGTGCCAGTCAGTCAAAACCCTAAATTTATTATAGCTTGTCCTTTCGGATAATACAGATATAATGAGTGCAAAAAACATGTATTATCTGATATTTTTATATTCAGAACAATCTAGCTCAATACTGGCAGTGACAATTAATATTCGTTTCAGCGTAAATACGTAGATGTTTCGGAATTCAGGTATTTTTTACTTAAAACTTAACTTTAAATATATGTGTCAAAATTAGAGAGGAACATATGTTCTTAATACCAGTATTACTTTATTTCCGCGAAGTATCCTTTAATAGATTTAATCGAAAACCTACTCAAGTCGCACAACATCATAAAACTACAATCGAAAATATATTTAAAACATGATACTAACAAATATTTAATACGGACTATAAATACGGATTATTGAAGTCGACATTTATTTCACAAAGGGAAGCGGTTAATAGAGTCATTCAACGCGACCGGCTGAGTTATCTACAAAGAGGCTGTGTCAGGAAATATAAATATATTAGGTGTTTGTCAACGCGACATGGGCGCCCGGACTATATCTCACTGCCTAATCTTGAACATTGGCGTTAAAGAATTTAAATTGTTGGCTGATACAAATGAACGACTGGCATCAGCTTATAAATGGGCTTAATCCAAATTATGTCGACCGCGTTTTGAAATCTATACAGTTTTGTCATTTGATTTGTGGAACTGGTGTGAGTTTGAGTACTCTTTAAGTCGCGGTGTAGCTTTGTACAATTTTAGATTAGTAAATATTAACTTTAAGAATTGGCTGACGTTAAGGTAGTAAATAAATAAGGGATAGAATACTATATGATAGAAATACAAATTACTTTTAATGAGGAACATACTTGAGTTTGTAGAAACTTTCCGTTGTTCTAGGTGTTTAGATTGTTAATTTTATGAGATATAAGATGATCATCTGGACCTTGTATGTGGTAGTTGTCGTCATCCTGTTAAAATAAGACTTATGGGAATGCTGGTTCATTGAATATTTTTTACGTTAACCATGGGTTTATTGTAATGAATTTTGAACCCTTTTGTTCTGTCCGCCTCTTGAGGTATTAAGGACGTGACTGTCTGTATGAAGAGTGATTCTTCAAGAAGGGTTTCACCCGCCCTTTTAGGGAAATTATGTGAACGCACTAATTATTAACACACAGATTACGTCTGACACTCTAAAGAGGGGTGTGCGTATGATTAGATTAATAATTTTCACTTCTATTGATACGGGATCCAGGCTTGAACATTACAATGATGCGTTTGATACTTGTCTGAGCATTTAGTTGATTGATTGGAGATGTACCAGTTTTCAGTGTTCGTAATTTGTACATACTATTATAGTCAAGTTCATATTTTAGTATACGCTATTTTTCATATATCCTGTATAGCTGTTGGATCACTCAACGCGATTGACATGTCATTATTAGGTAACTTTACTCGAAAATGCAATTGGACAAAATTTAAACTGAAACAATTACGAGCGTAAGCGTAAAAATAAAACTCTGCGCACAGTTTGAAACGCTCAACTCACATTTATCAATTTGAACGCAGACTCGATTAAAACGAAAAGGCTACCTATCGTCAGGCAGTAAGTAATTCCATCGCCCACTATATCATGTCTGAGGACAGGCTGTTGCCATAAATTCAAATTACTAATATTTCAATACTCTTTGGTACGTTCTAATTAAGAGCAGCGCAGTTCACGCGCTTTGGACGCAGTGGGCCCCATGGCCTGCGCCCCGGGACACCATTACTGGCAACTCCAAGCCTCTTCACATCAAGGAGCCGTTATTAAAACAACCGATTCAGGTGTAGGGCCTTTACAGTTCAATCTTTTAAAGACTATGTTGGGGCGAAAGAAGTTAAGTATAAAAAATGCGTTAATTCTATTTATAATAATAATGGTATGATAAAGAAACGGATGGACGGGTCAGTGATTTATGGCTTTTATTTATTGAATGTGTTGCTTAGACCGCTGAAAGTTATTCGCTAAGGGCAGGGAAAGAATCATAGAAATATCAATGAGACACCCAAATCATTATTCTAATCACGATCCTCCATCTGTGTAATTATGATTTTTGTTACTCGATATCTGACTAATTCATATGTGTTATTTATAAATCATTGTTGGGCTATGTAAAAATTATAACTATGTATATGAAACGAATCCAAAAAAAGAAAATGATTTTTCAGCTCAAAAATGCTTTATTCAGTAAATAAAATTAAAAAACTAGCCTATGCTCCCATTTGGTAACGTAAAAATCGCTTTTCTTGCAACTGCCTTTTTAAATCCTCTATCTCCTTGGCTGTAGCATCATCAAGAATGACTTCCTTTTTCGCTCTCTCTTTCTTTTTACCTTCTCGTATAGATTTCTTCTCTTCCATATATTTATCGATATTCATTTTAGTTTTTTCCAACTCCAATTTTGCCGCGAGCTTGGATTCTTCTATTTTTTTCCTTTTCTCTTCTAATTGTTCTTTTAGTTTAATTTTCATGATGCATAATCTTTCTTGAAGTTCAGCGATTGACATCTCTATAAGTAGACCTAAGCCCGAAGTCTCGGTGAAATCAATTGGTTTACTTTCTCTGGACTTTTTAGCTACCATAGCAAGGAATTTAATCTGTTTGATTACAGCTATTCTTTTCTCTAACTCTTCATTCTGTTTTTGCATAGCCTGCCGTCTTAAAGTATCTAGATCTTTTTTTAGTTGTTCAGCATTTGTTTTCTTTTTAAATAAATTATTAGCTCTAGACTCTTCTCGTCTCAATTCTTGTAAGGTTAGGTTTTGGATATGTTTTTGATTTTTCTCTTCCTGTTTTTTCCGCCATTCCTCAAGTTCTTTTAACCAAATTTCTTTCTCTTTAAGAAAGTCTACGTACCGTCGCTTGTTGTCATCTAAATATTTCTTTTTTGCTATTACCGCTTCTTCGTGAGACATTTGACCAAGTATATGTTTTTTTTCAATCTCATACAATCTTTCCTTTTCTTTTTCTTTCCTATAATCAGGATTATCAAAAGATTGAAAATCGACCGTATTGTTTATTATATTTTCTAACCATTTAAGTTCGCGCTGTTCTTCATTTTCAATACACTTTTGCATTCTTTTCAAAGATGCTACTGTATCTTTTGGTTTGATAGCAACAGTTTTCAGATTTAGTTGTTTTGGTTTGGGTAGAGGCTTTGCATCATTCAATCTTTCATTTTCTATCGCTGCTATTTTTTTATAATACTTTATAGATTTTGGCTCTGCATAGCCTTTACTGGATTCGTATTTCACTTTATGTAAGAGACATAGAGCTTTTTTCTGATTTTCTTCATAGCTCTGTTTTAATCTACAGTCTATTTCTTCTTTGGTCAAGAATTTCTTTTGAACTGGTGGAATTTCGTCGGGGACCAAACATGGCTCTTCATTAACTAGAGCTGTCTTTTTCTTTCTGTTCAGTACATTTAACTCAATAGGTATCGTAGGTGGCTTAACCTTTTGTTCTTCTATTTTTGCTTGATACTTATTGAACATGTCGGACAGTTTTTCCATGCTTGGTTGCCAATTTAATAGAGGACTCATGATTACTTCATTTGAATAAGTTACTTCGTAAATAGATTCTGCAACTTGTCTGATTTTATCTAGCTTTTCTGAATTGCTTAAATTCAAAGTCATGAAGTGCAGTAACTTTTTACTGAGCTTAAATAGGCATTTGTATAGAGTAATTGCATCTGAAATGTCCTTATGAAAAATAATAGCATATAATAAAATAATACCATAATATAATTCATCTTTCGTCAATTCTGTTCCAAAATTTACAACAACTTGTTTGAGAAAAACTTTATGCTTTTGTATATCCAAAAACGTTTGCGTGAGCCATACAACACCAGGGCCATCACTTTCAGAAAAATGTTTTGCTTTCAGTTTGCAATATTCGTGTGGAGTCAAATCTACCGTCTCATCAAAGTCCAGCAGAATACTTTGAATTAATAATACAGTCTTAGAGGTAAATTTAAAACTCATATTATTCAAAATATTAGTTTCAGTATAATTAAAATAACTCCACGGATCACAAGAAATAAGTACTACAAATAAATGACAGAACCACTACGACATATTTTGTTTACATGAATGACGTTTTTCAAAGTGGCACGGATAATACTCTGTCATTTAATTCGCTACTGGACATGTACTCCTAGTTCAATACGCTTTTCAAAACTTATTAACACAACTTTTGAACGTGCATATTTCAGGCAAGACACAAACATGGAATTTTAGTATAAGTTGTGTCTCAGTTGCGTATTCCGTTTAATTAGAGAGCTGCCAGTTTTCACGGAGCCTTTCATTAATCAATCACTCGGCGGCCAGGTCGTTATTTAACACCTCGAGGCAAACTATTGATCACCCAATGTGCAAGTCACACTTGCTCTCCCAGAATATAATAATTGTGTTAAACGTTGCTTTAAAGCCATATTCGATTATGAGATTTTTTAATGGATTCCTGTCTTGTTATATTGAGGCCATTGTAATCTAGTAACTAGCTGTCAGTTCGATGAATGCTTAAATTTGTTCTTTATGAAAGCGCGGGAGCCCGACTCGGTAGCCGCGGTGATTAAAAAGCTACAAAAAGTTGATCTTTCGAGACAAAAGAAATCATATTACAGTAAACAAAAGTCTGTTTTATTTGTGATGCTAAGATATCATGAAATGCAACCTAGTTCTATGGTTTACAAATTTAAAACAAAATGGAACTGTAGTAGGTATACCATAATTTTTTTAAGAAATGTTGTAGGTTTCCAAGTATCCTATTTTTGCTGTATCCATCTCAAATCCAGAATCTTAAAAAGCAGAAGTAATTAGTAGCGGAGATTGGTGAAATGTCCATACTAGTGCCCTTCTAAGAGCCTCATGAGAGTAGACCTTCACTCCATCCAATCAAAAAGCCCATTAATCAGCGGCCAGAGCAATCACTGTCACTCATCGTTTCGCCCGCGCTGCACCTCCCAGCTCCGCCGAGGCTACTTTATTAAATCTGTCACACAATTGAACACAAATCAATTGCTATACAATTATCTGTCAAGGCACGTCAAATTGCCTGCTTAATGAGAGGCTCGGCTTTTTCTCACAGAAATAATTAGGCGAACGGATAATAGAAAGACACTGCTCAATTACTTTTTAGAATTGAGAAAACAATCTTTTATTATGTAAGTCAGCATCGTTAGATTTCTCACAGATCACGTTGAGAATATACGAATGCTTTATTTTTTGTCAATCATGTATGAAAAGGGATTTTTTTATTCTGTTTACCGCGTCTGGATAGGGTAATGCATCTAACTAGCGAAGCCAAATTGAATTTAAGAAATTAGAGGAACTATTTTAGTCAGGGGCTAGTTCTAATTGTTAAGATTTTATCATCGTAATTCTCAATATTTAAATGGATGTTCTTTTATGTAATTAAGAATCATTCATCACACGAAGGAGCCTGGCGAATGTCGGAAACAATTATCAAGCTGGAGTAAATTCAACTTTAAGATAATAAATAGTGTGATGTTTGAAATCACACCTTTTATGTTAGTATCATACTTGTATCGTCACTATTAGTAGTAGTATATTATTACCTCTTGCCAAAACAGTAAAGGTGCATATTTTAGAGTGTATTACATTGTTACAAACCAATGATGATTAAAATAATAACTCAAGGATATGTCTGGAACAACCGTGTGTTTTTGGAACTAATTAAACTTTAGATTCATATTGATGAAGTTTAATTGGTCTAAGAGCAACAAAATGGGAATATAACATGAGATCACTACGAACAGCGCTCGGATTGATAAAACTAAACCAAACGAATCTTTAACATTTCTTTCAAATGTTAAAGAAAAAAATCGTTATATTTTGTTCTTCTTATTTGTTAAAAGAACTTGATTTTTCTTGCTTTTATTGGAATAGTGAAGTAGCACATTATTAGGCCACCTGAGTTGGGTGGCTATCAATCTCGCTGGCTCTCCACCAGACTTGTGACTCTTCACATCTCCCAACTTTGTAAGAGAATTATGACTCGTGTTTAATGGCTACTTCGTGATTAGAGATTGCACTCCCTTATCCATATGACTTTATAGTAAGGTTTCATAAATCTTCAGATGCGATATTGCGAAGACTGAGGATACTAAAATCGACGATTTAATGCATTAATCAAAAGTTTATTCATGCATTGTTTTATTGGTTTCGATTTTTACATGGCTTACAATATATTACAATGTATATTTTTCACCATGGCCGCAGATTACTTGTTTGTACGAGTATATCATTATTAAATAATGTTTTAAAATTACAATATTATGATTAATAATTGGATTGTTTTCATATATGGTATTGCTTACAAGTTATAATAGATACAAAAAATGTAATAATATTACGTTTGACTTAAACTTGATATATATTTTGGGACAGTTTAATTGAAAAAAAAAAGGGTTTAACAACATAAATAACAAAAAGGGTGTTGCAGAGTATGCATTTAAAAATTATGAATAAGTAAGTGAGACACAACTATTAAAAAACTTTATTGAATCGTTTATATTGTATACTGAAACTATTAACGTTTCAAATGTTAAAGTTATGATATTTGTTTGCATTATCGGTCAGAGAGAGAGAACGTTACAACTTAGTTAAACGCGTTTTTATTTGATGTGTAATTTATGTAGAGTTGGTCGCCTTTTATTAGTCGTATTAAATCAAGACCCAATAAGGCAACCATTTATGTTTATTTTTACGAAGTTTGGACTGAATGACCAATAAATTACGGGCATGGTTACTTTTATCACATGAGCACGCTACATATCCCATACTTGATTGGTATAACGTTACCACAGAAAATAAAGATTTCACTAAGTTCAAGACGAAATATAATATACTCATAAGTCCTACGATTTTTTTCATTATAAAATGAAGCAAATGATTATTAGGATACTATATATTCTGTACCTAAGCTCCAATTTTAGTTTGTGTTCAGTCGTAATCTCTGTATACTGAATATCTTTTTCTTGTTAATACTAACGTCAATCTGTTTGTGACGAGAATCTAAAGGTGTACCTTTACTTCTTTAGTAACTAAAGATTTATGGAATGATCCAATGTGCTCATGGATCCAATGCGATTAATTGGGTGCGCCGTAGCCCCATAAAATATGAATCTCCACCAACATTCGCTGCGCTTTATTGTGAACATAAACACTTTATTGTGTATTCGTCCATCTTTTTATACCTCCGAGTCTGTAGCGAGTATGCTCGTATTAATGTCAAAATAAGTTAAAATATGTTTAAGGTAACAAATTATATTAAAGCATCCAGTGGTTCAACAGGGTTATCCTTTCTTCACACCCTTGAAGTCCCATAGATTTCTTTTCACGGCGCTATGTTGTGGTTATGAACTGTAGAGATATTAAATAAATAAACTAGTATATTAGTAGCATTGATAGTGCGCCCATGTTTAGATATGCAAGCCTGTTTAATTTTATTCGTACATGATAAAACCCTGAGGTCAAGCCAACTTAATTACGCATACCATGCGCAGTTCGTATGCAAGTGCGAATGGCTGGTAATCAAAGCTTGATGAGTGTCTTGGGTAGCTATTTCTTGATCATGGTTATATGAAGTAGTTAACCATACATTGTTGCTATGTTTAAACATTACACTTCAGCACACTATTAGCATTTATTAAGCGTTCATTTTATGTTGATTGTATTCCAACTCAAACGTCAATTTGTGCATATATGTTAAATTAACTTCATTGTCTCATCGAAATATTCTATATCAGAATCATCAACGGAAATCCATTTAAGGAACTACAGTTACTTCAGAACACTAAGTTATATTGTCATTTTCTAGACTTAAAACAAAGCTACGCAAGAACACCGAAATTTCTATTCAAAATTGACTAATGAAGTTCCACTTGAGAGGAGCTCATTAAAGCATAAAATTACATTTGCCACCCGACATTGTTGGGTGCCAATGAACTGATCTTTAGCATTAAATCGAGCGAACGCTATAAATCGCTTTCCAGGCATTTATACATTATGAAAAGCAAGACATTGTGTAAGACCTCACTTTATATAAACGTGGATTTAATGTCATGACCATGATATATATCAAATAAAGTTGAAAGGCAGTTCCAATAAAAATTTACACAAAATTAAATCATACCAAATTAATTATATAAAATCATTTCATGTTTTAAGTATTATTTAATGGTCAAAATGGCACATTTATATTTCGGTATCTATATTAAAATAGATCCATGATCATGATAGGAGATGTTTTCGCTGTAACCATCCGACTGCTTCCAACTTACACATTGACATTAACACGTACTGATTTCTGAGTATTCAATTTCCTGTAACGAATATTCTAAAGTGTTAATGACTTAAGCGTTGTACCACTAACCAGACTTGTTTTATAAATGTATTCGATATTCGTGCATTAATGTAATTATTGCTTAAAAACGGATACATGGTGTGAATTAGATAATTGTGTGCGGATAAGCCCTAACAAGGTGCTAAATTATATGCAGCTCTTAAAATCGCCTTGTTGCTTAAAAAAAGTAAAACCTAGTTCTTTTAAAGCATAAACTCATGCATTGTCATAAAACGTGTTATGGCAACATTTTGTGGTTTTGATAATCACCCTTGTTAGCCTTAACAAAAGCCTAATTGAGGTTATATTATGTAAATTTAAGAAAGTTTCACAACAACGCGTTCGTTCCGATGCACGCACTCGGACCAAGCATACGAATTGCTGTGATTGAAAAAATGATCTTTGCTTCGACGAACTCAATGATTTTAAAAAACATACTTTCGATTTTTATAGTAATCATAGGGTTGGTACCAAACAGAACGAAAATAATAGTCAAAAACTCCAGATGTTGGACCGTATGTTTAAAATGAACAACAATTTAAGAAATACACTATCGTACTTTTCGTTAACTTAGCTATGATAATAATGTATTTAAAATCATCTGAATAATTGACAACTACATATATGTACATCGAAAAGTTCTTCGGAACCTTCTTTTCTATCCACCTTTTCCAGGTACACAAATATGTGTACCCATTAATACAACATTATAACAATGCCATAAAGCCTGCAAAGTAATTTTACTCCATACAAAGTTACCTAGTACATAAACAAAATATCCGAGACTACTGGCATTAATATTTTATGGAAATCTAAAAGTGTTTATCAAAAGCTTCCGCGGAAGGTGCGAGATGATGCGTGGGCGCGTTCACACACTTTGCCCACTATACACTCGCCGTAACTGCTCCACTATTAGATATCTCGGAACAGGTATGTGAGCGGGGAAATTATTAGTGTCTTACGTGTTTGTAATGCAAACCAAATAGCACGAGATCGGCGTTACAAAGTTAATTCGAATAACTTAAAATTTTCGCGGGTTTAGTAAATCCCGGACGTATTTTAATACCTAAGTAATAATTTTAATACCTAAATTATAAAGAAATATTTATAAAAATGGAATTCGAAACTTTAAATTACTATAATAAATGGGAAATGCAATGGGATATATTTCGATATACATTTTGCAATTAATCTTGGAATGAGGGAAGACTACTAATAGAGCTACTAGCTTTACAACTCGCGATAGGCTCTAGACAGAGCATACTTATTACGGGAGAGGACCTGCTGGATTTATAGAGCCTTAACGCAACACCTAAGTGCAGCTGTCTTTGAAAGGGCGTCTCGTTGCGTGCCTTGAGATGAGACACCCACTGCCCCGGGATTTATAGGTTATAATGGGTTATGCCTTATTTATTAGTTCACAACGCACTTCTGGGATTATCGCTTTTATTCTCAAGGAGAACCGTTGATATTTGACATAAAATCACTAATTCCATACCTGATTTCTTTATAGTTGTGAGTATAAAAGGTATTGGAATAACTCTCGTTATAAATAATTTATGTTGTGAATATATTATCCGTTATTTATTTAGAATTTATTTTTTATGCTCTATATTCAGAGACTTTAGCGAACGGACCCAGCATCAATAGAAATAAAAATTTCGATGCAGGTTTTCGCAGTAAGTGATAACTGATTCAGTTCTACAGTGAGGTAAAAAATGAAAGGAAACTGTCTATATCTAGGAATAGGCGGAAATCAGTACGAGTTACCGACATGGCCTACCACCTGTCATGTTCATTGGATACTGTCTGATAAAGTAAGTTTCTAGTGCAATGTTTTATTTATATCATGAATGGAGTGCTGTGTTCCTTATGTTGAATAGGTGTTTTTTCAATGGTAACAGATCCTTAACTAATTTAGTAATACGTGAACCCTATGATTCAAGGTCTGAAGACCTGAGCTTCAGATATCCGGTTCGTTGTAATAAACTTTAGTGTAGCTCATGTAAGATCATGCGTATAAAGTTTATTTTTTGATTCATCAATGAGTACGAAATTGGGAAGTTCTTAAGCTACTTTACAGAACCAAATACAAGGATCAATGTATCTCTCCCAATCCCGTCCTCTGCGATTGATGGATGATTACATCTCCATTTAACCAACTACCCCGCGGACTTTGCCCAAAAGCGACCCAACAGTCTTAATTCTTTATCCTTATTCAAACGGTGATACAGTTTAAAATATATAACAATGCTCACCTTACTTTTCTAATATGTATATACATTTACTTGATTATATTTATCCAAAGAATCAATAATGCGAATGTTTTACATCTAAATTATTTTTATTGTAACACTTTAAATATGGATAATTTGACAACTACATTTTAAACATATGTATTGGATATAAAAAAATTAAAAGTTGTTATAAAAAATCCATACGATGTTTATCATAAAACGAAAGCCTCAAAGAATAAAATATCAAAACCGTGCGATCAAACAGTTTCCTTTCTCCAAAGTCGTTTGTATACTACAGAAGTAACTGATGGAAAAAACTCTTTTCAAATGTTAATCAGGGAGATCCGACAAAGCAAATTGTCACAAATAAACACTGATACATTCCCAAAGGTCGACAAAAACCTGCTCGTCTCGATAAAGGGTCAGGACCAACCAATCAATCTAAGATAAAAAACCTTTTTATTGTTGCTTTTTGCTCGGGCCGTTTATTTAAGTTGTCTGCTCCACATTGTGACGTGAACCTGATGGATACCCACGATGCCTCCGTTTTTTTATCCTGTATTACAATTATAATAAACATGAACAATGTACGGTTTCCATGTGAGTGTACTGACTCACTCCTCTGAATAATATAAGTACTAATTATAAATGTGTATAAGAATTTCCTTAACCTACGATGTGTAGCATATTTCGAAGCACTGATTCTATCTAAACTTATAGTTGTAAACTTATAAAAGGCATTTAAATTAATTAAATACTTTATATTAATCAATCAAAAGTATACCTATAACACAACAGAAAAGAATAAAGAGCGTTGCCTGCAAAGAATCGCTTTCATTGGCGGCTAAATTAAAGTAGCAGAAACGTCGGTGATTTTTTATTAATAGGCGCCAACAAACAATGGACAATGATTCGAATACATTAGTCCAAATATTGATTTAACCCCATCAGCGACGGAAGCAGGTGCATGGTCGCACGCGCCGCTTACGTCGTTATCAATAAGGGCTCCGCACTATGAAATTAAATGATAATCAGGGAATTTTACTTGTATGTCTTTGGACGTTTAAAGTCCTTTTTGAGAAGAACAGCGGCAGGGGTTGAAAACATTTTACAGTAACGCCGTGGTCTCAGTTAAATAAATAGTTGTTTTCTAGATATTGTAGCGATAGGGAAATTTAAATATTAAGTTAAACTCTGTAATAACTTGATAATGTGGTCCATTTTATGTTTGAGTTGTAGTGTGACCTCTTGGAATTGACAGGTGAATTGCAATAATTGCCGACGGCGGAGGAATTATCGTTTTTCCAATCTATAGTTTTCGGTGAGGTAAAATTAATTAGTATATTATACGCTACTTTTTAAACTTATCACTTTCCCTCCCCCATTTGTAGTTTTTCCAGATAGATAGAATCATAACAATAAAATCTCCATTTACTACCACTAATTCTCCTTTAAGAAAATGCATGGTAGGCACAGTTGCGCGGCCCTGGCGGTGCGTGAGGCTATTATTCATTTTAACGGCCAGCACCCGAGAGGGTTTAACCAGTCATGGTCGCGGCCGATGCTTCACCTAGATACGACTCAGTACTGATTTTTTACAGGGCAGATGCAACCCTCATAATTGGTCCGTATCAAAACATTAGTGGGAACAGTTCACGCTATTTTAGTAGTTATAATTAATGTTACGCTGTGTTTACTCATACCGCCACTCGAACGACGGTTTTGTCTCTATTTTGTGTTTCTTAGGTTTTTTTATCTTCTTGGTGATTTTAATACTTTGTACATACATACATACAAATCACGCCTGATTCCCAGAAGAGGTATAGACAGAGGTTACGGATCCCGATCTATTATAGGTACTACTAACGTGTAAAATTAATCAAAAAAACAAATTGATAGGTTGATAAATTGAAGCATTGTTAGAGACTCATGATCCTCATTAGACTGTTTCATTTCTTCAATCGGCATAATTCATACGAAAATGTTATACCTCTGTTCTATCTATATTTAGCCGATTTGTCGCCGCGTCAATGATAAGCCATATTACAAATTGACGTCTTAATATTGAGCAAAGATAGCGGCTGCAATATGTCAAAGCCTTCGCAAGAGCCACCTATTTTCCCATAGGTAGTCATGTGCAATTTCGCATAATGTACGACGTCACGTAAAGAGCCCTGCGGCTTACGCCGTGTGATAAAGTGCCACCGATTGATGGCTATCATGTGTCACGCGGCGTGTACTTAAGCACTGCGCCCTCTTTGTAAGAGCTTGTAATAAAACGGATTGACAGCTTTGCATATCAAATTGAGATTGTTCCGTAATAGAGCTGGGTTGGGTAACAATTGGATTTACAGAGACCTTTCTTTAATTCTACGTTAATACGAACGGAGTGGGTTAACACTTATGGCAAAAGCGATCATTTTTTTTAAACGAGCCCTTAGCAAAGGAAGCTTTATATTTATCTTACCTTGCAAGAAGAATCAGCTCTTCTCTATTAGTATACCTAAATAACAAATTAGGGACAAAGGAAGGAATAAAAATAGCTGTCTGTCACCATTACTACTATAGCAGATTATATTAAATAAAACAGGGGAAAATTTAAAAAGACTCATCCCACATTTTTGACGCCATCGATTATGCCACTACGTCAGAATGTCTGACATGACATCATATCGCATTGGAATCCTTAAATTTATAATAACAGAAATATCGACACCAACAACTCTGTTACCCACTCAAAAATTTGTTAAACTATATTATATAATTCAAATGATCAGTTTTCCTCAGGTTCCAATGTTTAGTTTCATTTATGGGTTAACCAGTTAGGAAACTGTGTGGGATTACAAAATCACTACACGCTATTCGGAGATAAGTTAGAAAATTTAGCTAACCAATTGTGACTGATTCTATAATTATAATCAATTTAAAAAAAAACTCTTTATGTCAATTTAGAGCACACTGGCAAATTGATTCCATAATGTAGTCCTTACATAATGTATTCTTAAATCGATATAAAACTGTTTTAAGAGGTAAACAATTTTAAATTAAATAGACATAAATGTGGGCGGACAAGAAAAATAGGAGAGCTTTATTTGTGTAAAGCGGATAATTAGTCTCTTACTCTTCATTTGCAGAGAAGGTCGCCCGAACCTTTCGGTTCTACTGATTCCTACACTACTATGTTACTTCATAAATCAACTATACACGCCAAAAGTAATATCAATTGATCGATACCTTTTTACCTTTTTTATTTTTATTTGATAGGTATTGGTTATTACAAAAAAAATATACATTCTAGATATTCAATAACGTTTTGCAAATACTCGTATATACCTATATTATATATTCACGTCCATACGTTCTTTGGTTCGTGCCCCTAGGGATTGTACGTTACCTCAGTCAGGGACATAACATGTCCTGTATTTACATTAGCTTTCTAACGAGGTTAATATTGGTAACACAATATTAGCCTGATATAATAATTAAAATTTGTCGCCTAATTGATTTGGTACATTGAACCCTATTCCCTTAGTTTCCTCGTACGATTAATTGTACGGCGTTTTTCTTAACTTCTTGGACTATTATGGGTTGGAAAATTATTGTAGCCAACTGAATAATACGTAAATAGTGTATTTATAACTATGTTCATAAATAATTCGGGAAAATATGGTCCATTGAATATAAACTATGCTAACGTAGTTAATAGCTACTGCCATCTATTGCATTTTTCTCAAATTATATAGATGGTTCACGCTTTATATAACAGATGTCACTATAAGAACGTAGTTTAGCGACATCTAGGAATCAACGGTAGAACTCAGTACGAAAATATTTGATACTATTTAATTTTCATTTCATTATTTCCAGTTTGGTTCAAATCCCTTAGGTGGCGCTATATTTCTAATTATTTTTAAACTACTGAAAATTAAAAAATAAACCTCATTCTCTTAATTCCCATACCGTGTAAGAATATTTGAGACCAATGCAAAAATATATTATAAACATCACGAAACTGTCTCATACAAATAATGATTGATTACTTTTCTGGGTTTCTGCTAATGACTAGAATTGTGTCTGGTAAGACTTTTGTAATAACTAATAATAATATCAAGGAAAAGAGATGCATCACAGCTCACTAGATTTTAGATTCTAATTGACAAACAAATTTTATTTATTCAAACAAATCACAGTAAAAAGTAAGTAGATAGTTTTTCATAATCCCACGGACCATCGAAGTCATTTATAAATAATCTTGATTAGGTATGAAAAGTTCTTAAGTCCTAAGTATTACGGAGCATGATAGCCACCGAGCCAGAACTGCCGACATCCACGTGCCTGCTGCTTCCCGTGAGCCCAGTGGCCCGTTAAGCTGCCGTGAAATAGGGTGGAGCCTTATCCCTTAATGTTTGCTTAATGTCCAATAAATTGTGTACCGTGGACATTTTTTCAGGAGCAGGTACCTTTTTAAGAAGCTGCAACTCGTGTTCTTTGTCTATGGTTTATGTTTAAAATATAAACGTAAAAAGGGATTAATAGTGTATATTATATTATATTGTTTGTACACTGACAATATATGTAAATAGTCTTGCGGGATAGTCAGATTTAAGGTCCATGTCCAAAACCACGGAGTAAGTGTTTAGCGACTCCATAAGTTACAAAGATACAAAAGAACTACCAAATAAATTATTAGGAATACTAATCTTATCCAGCCATTTTGATTATCAAAATAGGCTCCTCTATCTAAGCAGAGCAAACAACGACTTCCATTATCCAATAAACCCCCAAACCGCCTACTTATGAGGCAGGAAACAAATTTTCCTAATGAATGAAGGGTTAATAAAACTCTGGGGTTCATTTCGAAGTGCGCTGCGGCTCAGGAGTCCCGATTGAGAGAGAACGTCGATTAAACGTCGCCTTGAATACCTAATGCTAAGAGGGAAGAGGGAATTCACAGATTGCTAGATATCGGAGGCTCCTTCCAGTTGCGCCCACAATTAAAAAAAAACTCGCCTGGCTTTCTAATTATATTCTGGTTAAATCTTACAAGCTCCATGGAATCATTGACGAGTTATCTGTCGCAAATATTCTATTATCAATGTGATCGAAGAATGTGATTTTTAGTTATTGTAGAAAGTACTTTAGAATACTTACACTGCTTACTCGACATATCAAAGATTTGCATATGCATCTCTGTGTGTATGCAATAAAGAATTGAATATGAATTCTATTTAATCTGCAGGTTTATACAACTAACAACTTTACTTTGCTTATTCATATAAGTATAAAAAAAATTGTAGGTACGTACCTACCTCTTCCGGGATATTCAGAGGTTTACGTACTCCTAGCCGCAACTGCAGAATTAGTATGGCGTCCAGGTAAACCATGCATTTCCAACTTATCATTCACAAGTACAATCGCTATTTACAATAAATTATATGATCACCTGTATTTATAAATACCATTGAATAGTGGTGTTAGAGGAAACAGCCTCCGCAGAGTGAATTCAGCCGGCTGTGCATAAATTAGCGCACGACGGGACACAGAAATCGGTCTCCTTATTCAAAGCAAAACTCATTTACGCAACTCGCACGCCGCTGCATCTAGCGAGTACAGTACAGTAACTCCAGAGTACAGTAGCCTTATTTCAAGTGAACGCTTCATTGACATACATGATATATCATAAATTCTAAAATATTTGGGAATTAATCCTTTGCGGCAAAGTTAAAGGTTTTATGACTCATCTCAGACAGTGCCGAAATAGTTAAATATTTTGATTTATTTCATCCTTATTAAACTGAATTATTTTCGAAACGGCCTATTGTTGAGCCACTATACCGTATTAGTAAAGTAGTATTAGAGCGATTTCATGATCGTTTTAAGCCGTATGTGTGCCAGAATAGGCGCCGGGCCATGCAGGCCTCCGCAAAAACTCCGATTTCTCCAGACAAAGTTGTGCGATTAAGCCAATGGGCGGGGACACACTTTATGCCTCTGACAGTTAGTGCCACCACTCGTTATAATTTGTTTTCAACGGCGAAGGTGCGTGAATGGCCCTACTTTTCTCATTTGGGCCTCGGGGAATGGGAAAATGAAAATGAACAGTGTGAAAACGGTCTCTAATATTTGTGTCTCTAACCTTTGATTGTACGGTTTTGGACTAAGATTATATTGAATAATTTATTCTGTAGATAATTTTAATTATTGGACAAGTTTGTAAAATTTTCAATGTGTTTATTCATTTAGAATCGGAATTAATTAGAAAGAAAGAAAAATTGTTTATTCACTGCATATTTACATTAGGACACAATACAAACATTACAACAATAAAATGGTAACCTTGATGCAGTGAAAAGGTGCTGCCTCAGTATACGATGCAGCTAGGCTGCATCACTGGTCCTCCGGCAGCACCCGATTCGGAATATGTCAATTAAAAAATAAGCTTGATTGCTATTAGTAACCTATATATATATAATATACTAAAACCATGTTTAACCTTAGATACGCCTCTACACTAGGATTAAAAATGTAATACTACTCGTATATTTGTTAAATGTAACTCCAAGTGCTGAAAAATCATTATATTGATTCCTATAGTTCTTAATGGTTTGTCTACATGAAAACATTGCTATTTTGCGTTTCAAAATACCATGATATCTTTCCCAACATTTTTTGCTTCCCGTATAAATAATGCAGAATGGCTGACAATTTCAGGAGTGTTATGCATTTGGAGAGCTCTCCTTAACAGAATTAATTAGCCTCCGCAGCATTTCATATGCAAAACCTCTGCATATATCTTACTTTGATTAAGTAAACCAACGATATTTAATACAGTAGCGGCTAGGAAATTGAAGAGAATATGATGTATTGGCTTTCACTAAACTTTCTTAACTATTTTTCCAAGAATGACCTCAGGAAAGAATTTAAGTTGCAAATAAGCAATAGTATTCCATACGTTCAATTAGTATTGTCTGTTATAGTCAAGTATATCTTTTCAAGACCTTTTAAAACCGTACATTATTTCAAGACTATAGTATTTAATTTCTTTTTCCTGTAAAATCTGCTATTTTTACAGTGTAGTCGATCTCTGTGAAAGGTTCATTGGGTTTCGTGTTTGTGTGCTAAGGCAACTTTCGCGTTGATGATGACATTGAGCATGATAATTCTCTGTTCTCAATCAACGTCTAACCACTTTGAAAGATACTAAACTAAATGGCGTGACACATTATTTAAATTAAAAAAACATCATGAAGTTCTAGGTCATACACCATGAAGGCTAAAACAAACAAGCAAAAGATTCCTCTCCGTCAAAAATATTTGCACGGCTCTTCCGAAACAAAAATATATACTTCCTAAGAGCGTGAAGAAAACACGGAGCCACTAAAAGCCTGCCACTTTTAAATCACTGCAGCAACATTAACTTCCCAACTTGACGTGTGAGTTGCCTCCGAACAAACTTCTTGGACATAGCAGTTGTTTACACGCTAAATAAACGGGCTGTACCTTTAACCAATTTCAGGAAAGACGTTTATGACAAAGTAAACGTCTGCTCGGCGTCCGCACCTGTTTTAATAAAAATATTGTGTCCACTTCCTCTTTTGTTATGAGGATGTAGTGGTAGGCGCTGAATTTTACTTTTCTTTATCTGTGTGAATCAATAAATTAAATTATTAACGGAGGGTAATCCATATGGAAACTAATAACATGTATAATGAGCTCCTTGGAAAAAAATTGCTTTAGATAAATAGTACGCATACAGAATATTTCATAATTCGAATTACCGAAATTAATGTAGTATATAGTTGGTGCCTTATATACCTCAATCCGTATTTATTGTTATATAAGAAAAATCTTTGATCTCATAAAAAAATTATCTATACTATGAAGGAAGGTTATGCATAATTTCTTCTAAGTTCTCCAAAATGAATTTCACCTTGCCATAACACTCTGGTTTCAGTTTAACAGCGTTTTCTCGTTATAAACTTAATAAAGTGCATCGGTTAAACGCCGCCGCACTGCACAGCTCTCAGACAAAGAGGTCGCAAATCATGTACCACCTACTTGTTATGGCCAAGATAGAGAAATAAATAACAGCTTACGTTATTTAACTTAAGCATATGCATCATCCTTGGAAAATTTAATATAATCTACATGTTCGCGAACTGTATTGCTAAGATATTAAAGCTAGTAAAGAAGAACTACTTACTTTAAGTGTACGTAATATACTTTATGTAGGATCATAAGAATGACAAAAAGAAGAGTCTAAACACAGAGTCAAAATTTATAAAACTAATTTAAATCATAACTAAAATAATCCACAAAAGTATACGCTATTGCAACCTATTTATTCGTTACATACCCAAGAATTTATCTATGCGGGTGTAAGCACGAAGATTATGATAAACGATAGCTTCAGTAAACAGCTTAACAGAAACAACGATCCGTAACCAGTATAACAAGATCCCCCGTTCGGTGGTTCCACCAAAACAAATGAGATCATCAAATCTGCTGTCCCAAGTGTGAGTACAAAATACATGCCTGATATATGGCTTTGAACGCGTCGTATGCGTTAATGAGCGTAACGTTACACAGGAATATATTCTGACAATTTTTGTTCCTGCCCTTGTTAATTTTTAGTGTTATGAATGTGCTTCATTCATTTTTCTCGTATTCCTGATGCGTGTGAGAATTTATTGGTTCTACAGATTTATGCCTTGCGGTTTTATTATACTTATAGACTAAACCTGTAGCTTTATTTGTTGTCTCATGGGTTAGTAGTGGGCACAGATATTAAAGACATTGCAACGATAGTTTTCTATAAATTACTTGTAAGTCAATCAATCGGTCTTATAAAATTGATTTGATATTTAATTATAATCGACATTCATTGTTTTGTGGTAAATATCTGCGGATTTATTATATAGTCTAGGGCGCAAAAAGAAAGAACACTATCACTAAGAGAGTTAATTGGTTCCGATTTGCTAAGAGATAGGGCTATTTCGGCCACTTGATAGGATATTATATTACCTTTTAGCTTTTGCTGTCAATATTCACGTAATACATATTGACAGTAAAACCTAAAATGCGTAAGTGAAACACACAAAACCTAATCTACTCAGTCATCTATTACTTGCCACAAAACAAAAAAAAACACTCCAGACTATAATTTTATTCACTAATACTAAGAAAATTGCGTTCTATGACCTTTCAATGCTATAAATAAACTATAAGACAATTACAGTTTGGTCTTTTGGTGGACGTCACTAAATGCAGGTAACAGAAGGCTTATAATGTCGAAGTATTTTTAAACTGCGTTCCACGTACCTAATTCAAGTCGGGATTTGAGCTTAAGAAGAAGGAAAGTTGGGTCAGGCAACCGCCACGAGAGCGGAACCCGGCAGTGTAATTTATACGTGACCCCGGCGCACAAATTCCCCGAGGGACCAGTATTTACTAACTAGCATGCTCAACTTGGATAGTCACCTTCTAAGTCCCAACATAAACTTTAATTTACGTTTGTAAGCAGCGAAATACGTTAATAGTTTTGTAGGTTAGTAACTGTATGTGTTGCCGTTTGTTCGTATTTCAAATATAGCACATGGTTTGTAACTCTAAACGCTTTTATGACTTATGTTATGTAGATTGTAGTGACAGAAAAGCGACCGTGTCATTACTTCTCATATTTCTGTTATGGTTCTTTATAAACACTGCGATTGTTATTGCAGAAGGAGGAATTAGATTTACGTAAGAATAACATCACAGTAGGTACTAAACCATCGATTCATACAAATTAAATCTTCGATGTTTCGAGATCGATGATATTATTATTAGCTATTGATATTATTATATATTCTTAGATTGCGTACTATGCAATTGTTCCGAAAACTCAATCTCCAGTACTTAAGCATCCGTTGTAAAGAAATTCGATATGGAGCCACTGAATGTTAGCGCACTCCTTTGTAATGCGGTGTAAAGCTCTCGGGGGTTATCTAAAAGGAAATGTTTTGCAGGCTTTGTCTCTTTGCCCAACAAAAGAAACTTGGTTACCAATTTAACGCATTATTTTCCAGCGTGACAGTTCCTGCCTCTGGAAATGGTGGTGCTTACAATAGCATTTTAATGTATTTCTAACATTTAAAGGACCACTAGCTATCGCAAATATTTAGTAGCATTAGTATAATTAGCATAGTCTCTTATAATGTTTCATTGAACTTTATTTTATTTTGTTATTCTGTACAAAATTATCACAGTATTATTTATCCACGAGTATGTATCCATTCCTTAATCATATTTTCTTTTCTTCTGTTTATTCGTCATCTTCAGTCCTTTAATTACAGTATAGATAAAACGCATCATCCTAATAGGTTATGTTGATGTCACCCAAGTAACTGTTATTCTGAACCACAATAAACAAACCTGTAAGATTTTTCCTCCTTGAAAAGGAAATGTTTGACTCAGTGGCTGCACGTTCTCTGGAGAAACGGCGAACCTTCCTGAAATGTATATCAGTTTGAAAGTTCACTGCACAAATGCCAATGCTGACTGTCGACGTTGGGCTATGCAAACACACCATTTGGGTTCTGTATTGAGATTTGATTGAAAGAAAGATAACACTTTTTCGTTCTCTTTATAATTTAGTATCGAGTAGTATCCAATACGGTAATTAAACTGAATGCTAAAAGCTGATCTTATTCGCACATGGATTGTAAGCGTCTGGGCCTTGGATTATTGTAAGTATATCATCAATATTCCATATTATGCCATTGGTTTTCTTTTCGGTATGGCTGTAGTTATGCTGAAAGTGCCCGATGAGGTAATATAAAGTTACTGAAGTATTTTCACTGCATACATGCATTATTTAATTTACCAAGGGGCTGGTTAAATTGGCGTAATGTTTTTCAAAATACTATTATTTTTACATTATTATGGAACAGGTACTGGACAGGTTGGTAGTTTCTCTAACTAGTATGATAGTTTTCCCTACTAGAGAACTACAACTGCCTATAATCTGAATTTAGTGTTTTCCGATACTAGGTTTAGACAAGGCCTTTTAATGACCTATAATGAACTAAATAAGAAACTTTGAACAGCGTTCGAGACAAATATTTTGTTTATGATTCATATATGTAATTATATGTCTATTAATAAAACTTAAAAATCTGCATGAACACAATCCCCACATTTCGTTCCAAATTAAAGTTCTCTAATTAATTCACATCAGATCACTCAGTGCGTCGGTTTGTTAAAACACAAGGACCCTCAACAGAGGTCGTTCTTTAAGTGTTTAGGGACGGGCTTCTCATGATAATAATGCTCTCGAGAGGACTTTACTGTTGAGGAGGCCAAGTAAGCCTGCGATGCTCGTATTTTGGATAAGGAGACGAATCTACTGGTTGTTTAAGGTACACCAAGTTATTTACAATGCTTATGTTAAGCTGAACGGTCTTTATTTATAGTACTCGACTTAACAAGGTTTTGCGATCACCTTATTTATTAATTATATTGAGATCATTTTAATAAACCTCATGTCATTGCATCATAAGTCCCATGTTAGCTGGGACGTAAAAAGTATTTTTTAACTAGCTGCTGTTCTTCTCGGCATCTCGTAAGAGGCGCAAATGGAATCAATCTATTTGCCAATGAGCTATCGATCTGTCACTAATGTTTCAAATGACTTCACAACCTCAATATTTATGCTAAAACTGACCTAAGAGATATTATACCTTCGAAGTTCCGCTCACTGCATAAAAAAAATGTAATCTACTCAAAACAAGACATTTATTTTGTTTTTATCTGTTATTGCGTCATCGGTATTGGTATAGTTACTACTATCGGTATTAGTATAGTATCAGTAATTACTGAATTATCTTAACCCTTTTAGAGAAGACAGAACATTGAAGGCCTTGTTACCTTTAGGACATTTCTTAGGACTTTAGTAGCCAAATAATATTGAACAAGTGAGAGGTTGCTAGCCTCTTATCTAACGCTATCTGCGTATTTCTTCACGTGAAAACTACTTTGAGCCAGTTGGTCGTTGGTCGTACATTCATGTTAGAGTATTTACGTCAGAGGCTCAAAGGGATAAAAAGCCTACGGGATGTGAGGCCTGCAGACAAGCGGCGTCATTTCGCCACATGTGAAGCAACCTAATGACAGTTTAAACGTCTTCGTCACACTTCCCGAGAAGCCTCGTTTCTTGCCCATACAAGAATGCTACTACTGCACCTTCATTCGTAAATCATCTACATATATGTCTACAAATTCACGTCCTTTAATCCCTTTTCGGGGTGGACAGAACCTTGAAGATATATTATCTACAAGGACAGTCTTTTAAGCATATTGGGGTTTGGATGTTATATGGAACATAGGTCAGGTTACTAGCCTATCGCCCAATAGATTTAATTTGCTCCTAGTCCGTTAGTTGCCTCTTACTACATGCCGGGATGAACGATAACTAGTTAGCATTCTTTTAACATACATATATTTTATATTATGTTCAGCTCATGCTAGGGATGCATTTACAATTAGTCATATTTATGATATTCTTATCCTAAATTGTCCATTATGTCTAGCTGCATAATACTATTAAAAAAATAGCAGTTTTTTACCACACCAGTATAAGTTGGCTGGGAAAAAACGGATAAATTATATACTCTAGGCTACCAGATTTATAAATATGAGCCTGAAAATACACAGTTTGATATCCCAAAAATATCGTGAAAATTTTAAATTCCTTTGCCATCTGGATCTCGTTACGGTAAATATTAAGTTTGCCAGCACAGATGCGTCCAACTAAGCTTTTACAATTTGCAATCTTGTTTACCGTTTGCCAGAATTAAAAACAAAGTAAAACATAAATGTTTAAAGCCTTTTAATGTTTGTATGTCAGGTAATATTTTTTTGGATGATAATGTATATGTGTTAACTAACCTAAGGTATATAAACTTATTGGAATAATAATAAAAATGAATGTTTACAATACATTTTTTGCAATAAATTCGTCACCCCGGGAATTTAAATAATTTGATAAGATTGACATATATTTGGCGTAATTACATGTCGGTTAATATACAATATCTCGTTTCAGATACTGAACGCTATAACAGTAAAAAGATTGAAAAAGGCCTGTGTAAATGTGAAAATCGCGAAACAATATTCGTTAGCGCCGATAGAGATGAAATCAACTTCAATTAAGATACTTATCAAATTTCCCGACAAACGATCCCATTTAAATGGATGGGGTTCAAACGAAGCTAATATTCATAGGCGACGATATTTTGATAGCCACTTGCCTCAGCAATTACACGGTGATATTAAAACTTAATTAAAATTTGTTTATCAGGACTCGAAAGCGATTAAAACTTTAAATGAAGGCTTGCAAAGTGTGGCGCTTTAAGAAATTAGTTTGTTTGCGGATGCAGCTATATAGGCGGTGGAGGCGAAGGTTAAACGATGGTTATTTTGAGACATTTCATTTAAATGTTCTAATTGATAAATTCGGAAGTATATCAGCGAAGCGAAAGTACTCCTCCAGAATGGGAATAATACTTAACCGTGATGTCTACCTGTCCTTAAATAGATAAGGGGACAATTGGGACCTGTTTCTACGATGTACTTACATGTAAATAATATTGTTTAAGTTGTAACAACGTTTCAAAAAAATTATCCTTATTTACTTTTTTATCCGTCATCGTAAGAAGTAGTTTATTTTGTATTATGTTCGTATATATTATGCGCTCTTGCGCATGCAATTTCTTTTTGTAAACAACGTAAAATGAATATCACAAATTTAAATATACTACTAATATTGGAAAGTTTATTAAAAGGATTAAGTGACAAATACTCATATATATTTTTAATTGTGTTTGTGAAGTGCTACTTTGGTGACTCGTTGTAAGTAAATATATATTTTATTTAGAATAGTTACTTTAGACAAAGTTCCTTTAACACGAACACCAACAAGACTCAAGGGAAAAGGTGGAAATGTAAGGTGTCTCCATGGGGTTTCCATATTCATATATACTCGTATATTAAAGAGTTGATGTTACAGAACCTTAAAAGAATATTTCTACTTTAATTTTACCTTATTCATATTTATAAGAAGCAGGATTTGATCTTTTAGCTCGTAAAGTTCTTAAATATATTTATTATTTTGGAGCTATATGATTATGTGTCATCAGAAGAACAACTAGCTTAATATTCTTATTATGCAAAATCTCACAAAGGCCCAAACGATTGGCTTAAATATATAAATAAAAACTGTACCAATGAAATAGAAATGTTACAATAAAATCAAAAGTATGCTCTACGTTATACTTATGTTGCAGATAACGTTGCAATACAGATTTAAAGGCGACAGGCTTTTAGTAGCTCAGGCACTGTTTCACAGCTTGCTAGCAATATATTTAGTTTTGCTATCTTATGTACTTTACCTCTGTGTTTCATATACTAACCTTATATGTTATTTTCAAAGAAACTTCTGCATCTATATTGAAAAATTTTAGCTTCATATTATAATATAATTATGATCAATTAAGACCAGCTTCTTAATGAAATAAATGCCTATTACCAGCGTTGGGTATCTATCCATAATGGAATATCTACACCATCTAACACAATGAACGCTGATTTCAAGACTGGATGTTACAGTAACGAGTCTTCACAGTATTACAAAAGGAATCAGTTGTTACGTAATTTTAGTTCGTATGTATACCTACGTAATAAAGTTATCAATAAATCTATAAAGTATTTAAATAATTTCCGATTTCATTTTAATAAATATAGCCACTATTATTTTACTACTTTACTGTTACGAGTATTATACTGAAAGAGGTTAATGTTTTCAAATTGATAGGTGGATGCTAACTCTTTGCCAAATGTGCGGTTTTGGCACTGTTAGGATGACCCTCCGAAGGAGCTTTTTAAAAAAAAAGACTTTTTATTCCCGAACCCGTTTATTGGGTTGCGCTCGCGGCAAGAGTTAAAACAAGACTAATTGAAATGCGCTAAGTCCGATTTATATATAATAATAAAATAGCTGACACTTAGGTTTTGACCATACACATTTCTTTCGTAACACCTCCCCCCTTAAAATTGAGCTTATATGAAAATAAGCGAAAATAGAAAATTAATTAAAAACAAGATAAAATAATCTGAGTTATACAAACATAAAATAGAGGGAGTTTCACTAAGACTCGATACAATTCAAAACTATCAAATTCAAAAGTTAAAATCTGGACTTAGTTCTGAAAATAGCAAATTAAAATCTTCTAAAACTTTGAAACAATAAAAACAAAAAGCACGCGAGGCAACATAAAACATAAAAATAATTACAATTAAAACTTATAAAATAATTATGATACTTATTCTAGATTACGAGTAATTAGCTAAATTTCTGTCAGATACATATTTCTTAGAATAATAAAATTTTCTTTTAATTTCTAAATCCGGAGTATTACTTGAATCTTCAGATTCACTTCGTTCAATTTCGTTCATCTCGAATGAGCTTTTGTGAGCTACTTTTTTCAAATTTTTGTTATGCGATTGATTGTAGAATTTAATACAAATATTTGAGTTATTAGGGTCAAAACAACATTTTCTATAAAATTTAAAGGCGAAGTATAAAATAATAAAACTTACAAAGACATAAAATGACCATGAATAATATTGAGCATATTTAATAAAATGAGATTGGTCTTGAGCTTTATTAACTCTTTGTTCTAAATTATTTAGCTTATGTGCGGCTAAATCAAGTGAATCTAAGTTTACACTGGTTAAGGTTATTGGCGTTAACAAATTATTACTGTTATTGATAAATGAGCTTTTGCAACAATCGTCTTTCAAGATATTAAAATCAATCGATAGTTGTGGCGGCAAATTAGTTTGATAAACCTTTTGCAAAGTAAATCTTTGTGAAAGAAAATATGCTGTACAATTGTCCTGTAAAGTTAAAATTCCTGTTCCACAAATAATAAAATCATTAATATTATTATTACACTTAATCGTTAACTTATTAGCTTTTGATTGAACAAATATGTAATTTCCATTATTTAGTTTATGCCAAATATTGATATTTCCATAAATAATTCGCGAGTTACACATATCTGGTAAACTTAATACCACTTCTGTTAGAAGTTTCGTCTCGCAGGACGGATTATTAGTGACAGATAAAATTGGAATCATCGGACATATAAAATACTTAAAATTAATGTTCTTACAATTAGATAAACTATTTAACATAACATAATAATTACGGTTGTCCGTTATAGCCAAAAATCGTTCAGAGGGTTGAATTAGTGCATAACTTTGACCGTGTACAGAGGAGTCATGTGGAGTTGGAAGTGCTATGTTCTTGTATACATTGAATTTAGTTGGATTAATTAGAGGGATGCGTAAAATAAAAACGAGTTTTTCATTATAGTAGTAAACTGTTAAGTCAGATACGTCTATAATAGTATGTATATTATGCACGTCTAACGAAATAGGAAAATCTAATTCATTATTAATAATATTGGTGCGAGTTTCTAATTCATGTAACAAAGTGGAAGGGCTTAAAACAAAGGGGTGTAAAATGTTTGCTTTTGCAAATAAAATAGAATTAAGAATAGAGTCTAAAATATTAGAGATAGATAAAAGTGACGTTTCTAAAATGTTTACCAAAGAATTAATTTTAACTAAGTTAATAATGTCGTTGTTTAGTTTAGAGTTTTCTGATAATATTTGGTTTAATTTATTAATTTGTTGGTTAATTTTAACTTCATTTTCATTAAGTTTTCTAATGCTACTATTAAAGTTAGAGATTGTAGATTGTATAACATGTATATTATCTTTCATTAAACTGTAGATCTGTTGTTCATTCTGTTCACAAGCTGAGATGGCTGAATCATATGTTCTAGCATCATCTGCATCCAAAGTGCCAAAGAAAAACTTTAATATTTGTCCACCAAATTCGAGAGATCGTTTTGACCTCGAGGGGTTATTATCTGAGATAACATGGGATAAAGAATCAGCTTTAAGGTAGTTCGATTTAAGTAATATTTCTAGAGGGCTAAAAGTGTCATTGCAATGTACTTGTACAATTAAATTGTGTGCATTTTCACATATTTGAGAGATAGAAGTTAAAGAATTGTTAATTTTGTCTAAATACGGATGAAGAGGTAGAATATCTAGATGAGTTACAACATTCCAATAGTTGTCGTAAAAGTAAATTGAAGTTTCAGGGTCGAAATAGATTCCTGGACTATGAGTAATCTGCGTAATCTCTTCCGAATGACTCGGTCGAGCAATTAATCTGAAATAAGTGAGAGTAGTGTTAAGACAGGTATGAAAATTTAAAATAGAATATGTAAGTTATAATTGTAGATATGAGTAAGTAGATGTATAAGTGAAGAAGTAAATATGTAAGCATTAATCATTAGCAGGTTTTAATTCGTCGAAATGATGTCTAACTTGTTTTTTACCTATTTGTAAGATTGCATTATGTTTTCCACTTAACTTGGTAATTTTGTATGGGCCTTTCCAAACTGGTGCAAGGGCCTTGCCTTGTTTATGATGTATTTTTAAATAAACCTTGTCACCTGATTTATAGCACATCTCTCTAGTAGATGCGTCATAATAGTGTTTGGATCTTTCTTTACTTCTATTAATATTTTCGATAGCTTTTTCTCTGCAGTATTTCATTCTATACTGGAGAAAGCGAATATAATCGTCGTAAGTATTTTCAGTATTATTTTCATAGAGTGAAGAAGGGATAGAGGGCTTATAGCCATAAAGAAGTTCGAAAGGAGTGTAATTAGTCGATGAATGTGGAGTAGTATTATAAGATAGAACTGCGGTAAATAGGAAACAATGCCAATCATCATGGTTTTCGTTTACAAAAGATTTTAAATATTCTTTGAGAGTCGCATGAGAGCGTTCTAGAGCTCCATTGGTTTGAGGGTGATAAGGAGTTGCATTGAGAGCTTTCACTTTAAGAATGTGCATTAATTGTTTGAAAAGATCAGAGGTAAAACAAGTACCTAAGTCGGTGAGAATAGTTTTAGGAAAACCAAAGTGAGCTATGAAATGAACTATATTTCTAGCAATTTCTTCGCTAGTAGAAGTTACCATTGGGTAACATGAAGTGAATTTTGTAAGATCGTCCTGAAGGGTTAGGATAAACTTGAATTTTTGAAATCCGGCTTCAGGTAAAGGGCCAACAATATCAAGAGCTAAACGTTCAAAAGGTTTGTTTGAAGTAGAAGTTATAATCATTGGAGATTTATGCTTACTACGAAGGGGCTTATTAACTTGGCATAGTTTACATTTTCTAACATAATTCTCTATATCACTACGCATAGATTTCCAATAATAAGTTGACTTAACTCTATTATACATTCTTTGAATGCCTGGGTGACCTGCTATCGGTGTGTCATGATTTTCTTTTAAAATACGAGGGACTTCAGTTGGGGTAGGATATATTAAGTTATTCTTATAAATATGCACTTTAATTTTAGTATTATGAAATAGAAAAGATAACATATTATAGACTTTATTATAAGGTAATTTAGAGAAAGGCTCTGAAAAATCTGTAATAGCTAAGTCAGTAACATCAGGAGTATTTTCCATAATTAATGTTCGTAATTTAAGTAATAAATTGTAAATAGTTTTAAAATTAACTTCGTCAAAGTGATGAATTTTGGTAAATAGAAAATAATAAGTTTTATCTTTTAAAACGTATGGTAATACTGTGTTTGCTTCGCGTTCTGATTCGCGTAATTCTGATGAATTCTCGATTTGAGATAGAATTTCTTCGCAACAGGGCATTGAACTATCGAAATCTAACGATGTAGGTAGAGCAATAGCTTTGTGATTAGATAAATGGAGGCTTTGGATGTGTTCTTCAATTTTAGTATTTAAATCTGGAATTGTATTAGTAAAACGTTTTTTAAAATAGACTTCGTAACTATCATTAAAGGGTGAGTCAGGCTGATTAGCTTGAGATCTAGTTGTAACATGGACTGGAATACGGGATAAAGCATCGGCATTGGAATTTAATCTTCCTTCTTTATAAACTATCTCGTAGTCGTATTCCTCAAGTTTGAGACGCCAACGGACTAAACGACTTCCAGGATCTTTGCATTCGAATAACCATTTAAGAGGACGATGATCTGTTACAATAGTGAAACGACGACCATAAACATAAGGTCTAAAAGTTTTAACACCGAATATAACTGCTAGTAGTTCCTTTTCAGTGGTGGAATAATTGCCTTCTGCTTTATTAAGAGTGCGAGAAGCATAGGCTATGGGTTTGTCCTTGCCTATGTCTCCTTGAGAGAGAATAGCGCCAATGGCGAAATTAGAAGCGTCGGTTGTAATAATAAAAGGACGAGAGAAATCTGGGTATTGAAGTAAAGGTGCTGATATGAGTTTTTGTTTTAATGAATGGAAAGAATTTTCTTGCTCTGGACCCCAATTAAATGAAGCATCTTTCTTCAGCAGTGCTGTGAGGGGTTTGGTTATCTTGGAAAAGTTATCAATGAAACGTCTATAGTAGCCTGTTAGGCCAAGGAACGACTTGACGTCCTTTGGGTTTCGAGGAGTAGGGAATTGGGACACGGCTTTAACTTTTGCTGGATTGGGAGAGACGCCTTTGTCCGTGATGATATGCCCAAGGTAACCGACTTCGCGGCGTAAAAATTCACATTTGTCGGGCTGTAATTTAAGGTTGGATTCGCGGAATTTAGAAAATACTAGGTTTAATTTATGCATATGAGACTCTAGGTCATGTGAGTAGATAATACAATCATCTAGATAAATGTAGCAGTGTATGCCTTGTAACCCGGTTAAAACAATATTCATTAATCGTTGAAATGTAGCGGGAGCGTTTTTCAAGCCAAAAGGCATACGTGTAAATTCGAAATGTCCGGAAATATTATTTGTTTGAATGCTGAAACCTGTTTTAGGTATATCTTTGTCTTCTAATTTTAATTGATGAAAACCTGAAGCTAGGTCTAAAGTTGTAAAATATTTCGAATGTCCTAATTGATCTAATATGTCGGTAATTAATGGAAGAGGATAGGTTTCTGAAACGGTCACGTCATTAAGGCGGCGATAATCAATCACGATGCGCCACTTTTGTTTCCCGGAGGCATCTAGCTTTTTAGGGACAACCCAAACGGGCGCGCTCCAAGGTGAAGTTGACGGACGGATGATGTTTTGATCGAGCATTTTCTTTATTTGCTTTTCCACCTCATCTTTGTGGGCTTCTGGAAAGCGATACGATTTGACGTTTATGGGAGCTGAATTACCTGTATTAATATTATGTTTAAGAGCGTTTGTATGAGTCAATTGTTCTCCTTCTAAATGAAAAATGTCAGTGAAATCAGAGATTAAATTTAGGAGATATTTCTTTTCTTCATAGTTAAGATGTGAGCAACGGATTTGCTCTAAGACCCTTTTAGAACGGTCAGACGAAAGAGAACTTTGAATATGATTAATTTGACTAACTTGAAAATCAGAGTTATGAGGAAAATTGAAAGGAGTCAATGTAACGCAATAATTATTTAAAACAAGTTCTGAGTTATTCGTATTTAAAATTGAAATGTTTACGCGATTATTTTGCTTTATAGAGACTATACTATTTGCGACATAAACACCATTACAAATTTGGTGATCTAGCACTAAAGCTTCTTTTAAAGATTTGACTTCAGATAAATTAGAAATTTCGGACTCAATGACAGCTTCCGAACGAGCTGGAATAACGTAAGATGTTTTCGTGAAGTTGATCGGAATGGAATAACCTTGTAGAATAAAGGAACTAGTTGAATATTGTATATCTATATTAAAATGTTGAATAAAGTCATTACCTAAAATACCATCAAAGTTTAATTGGATAGAGTCACTAATCGCATGGAAAGTATAATTAAAATGAGAATCTTCTAAATTCATCTTTATATCTATAGAGCCAAGTGAATTGCAAAACGAATCGTTGTCGCTTAAGCCTTTTATTTGAACTACATCGGTAGACAGAGTAGGATTCGTTATTAGACAAGAATATTTAACAATGGAAATTGAAGAGCCAGTATCGATTAAAAAACAAAGAGGTTTTTCATTAAAATTAGTATTTAAGTAAACATGTGGTAAAGAAGTTCTATTATTTAGATTATTAACCTTAAAAGTTCTATTTTCGTTTTTAGAAATAGGAATAATACTTTCTTTATTAGATGGGCTTAGTGCGAGCCGCGTCTCTATTGGAGACGTAGTCTGCGGCGCGCTTAGGAACTGAGAGATGCAATTTGATACTTGATTGTCATAAAACTTATTAAGATAAGGATTATGATCCATTAGCTTATCTTTATTTATGCAAGAACTCGGAATGTTTGTCCGAGGTGAAGAATTAGAAATATCATTACTAATATTAACCTTGCTTTTGCAAGAACTCAGAGAACTCGAATCTTTTCGAGATGAAAACTTAGTATTATTTTTATAAAAATCAGAGAATTCAGAGGACTTAGTATCATTAGTAAATTCAGAGGACTTAGAAAAATTAGCATTATGTAAATTAGTTTTAGACGTAGAAAAAATAGGATTAAGTTTCTTAGAGTTAATATTCGTGCCGTTTTTTAATGGGGATTTCGGCAGACACGGATCCGAAATCAGTGCTCGTTTAAAGGAGCATCGTTTAGGACATGCACGTTGGCACGACCTTGTGCACTCGTAGGAGGCGCGTTATTTGCGGAATTGCGATTATTCGCATTATAATGGGAAATATTTTTATTAGAGCCATTTTGGCTGTTTTTGAACTGAAGCTTTCGGCATTCTTGTATAGAATGTCCGAAATTTTTGCAATATTTGCATTGCACCTGGGAAGAGATAGAATTATATGAGTTTGGTGCATTCTGCACGTGATAAGAGCGTTGAGGAAGATGTGACTTATTTGGAGGGTGACTATAAGTTGAGAAATTAGGTTTCCTGTTCCGGAAACATTGGGAAGAACTATGGCCACTTTTATGGCAGATAGAGCATTTTTTAATGAAATTATTAGGTGTAAAAGAGGACCTACTAAGATTGAATAGTTTTTCTTCTTCGATGGCTAACTCAGTAGCCTCACGCAAGGTTGCCGGGTTTCGACACCTGACGATATTGCATATATTATTGTTTAACCCTAACATGAAAGTGTTCAAGGCTAATTCTTCCATCGCAGCTATTCTGCCGGAAAGTTCTGTAGGTATTTTACAATTATTATATATGTCTGATTGGAGACGCGTTAAGATAGATTCTAATCTAAGGGAGTATTTTACGACATCCTCTGAAGGTAATTGTCGGCAGTTTTGTAAATCTAGCAGAAGGTGAGTGACATGTTTTTTTTCTCCAAATGTACTTCGAAGAAAGCACTTAATTTCGTCCCAACTTTTAAACGATTTAAGGCTACAGGCTATCTGAGCCTTGCCTTGTAATTGAGAAATAATAAATTTACATAGAACAACTTGCTGTGACGAGGATGCCAGTGACATGGCATTGTCGCAGTTTGTGAGAAATGCGGGGAGTGTTTCTTTGTCACCGTTATATGTTTTAATAAATTGGGTTAATACACTAAGGCTAACGTTATCCTCGGATTTTGGCGACATTATGACGGGAGATTTAATAATATTTGAAGAATATTCGTGTTTGAATTCTGTCATTAAGATACAAAATTGAAAATAATAAAGTTAGTAATGGCTAAAATCAGTGAAAATTTCAGAATTAGAGTCCTTACAGTAGAGTTGAAAAACACAAAACACAAACACAAGCACTTTAGTAAAATAACAAAATAACTCACAGGAATATCAGGATCTTCAGCATCGTCGAAAACAGGAACAACGTGGTAGAATGCAGTGAAGAACGGTAGATAGATAGTGCGCGGCGGCTTCTCAAGGCTGCGGCGGCGAAAGAGTCGGGTGACAGCGCGATTCTCACGATCGCAACAGGTGCTCAAATTGCACTAGGTAACAGCCACGCGGCGATGTCGATCAGCCAACGTGGTGGATGGATACTTGGGCTTTTGGAATATGGAAATGAGTCTTGCCTTACCGGAGTTCTGTCCGTGTGACGAATGCTCACCACTTCGGCTTCTGGCTGGAGCTGAGGCTTATGTCGACCACGCGGACGGGATGTGTAACAGGATCTGGTTCCTGGTGTTCTGCGCAACGCTGGCTCAAGTCTTACGGCTGCTTGAGTCTTACCGTCGGTCGCGACAACACTCACACATACGCTTCGGAGTCCTAGAGATGCTAGGGTGAAAACTGATGCGACACGCCTAACACCGAATAATCCCGGAAATATTCAAAATTTCCACGAGATTATCCCACTTCTGACACCAATTGTTAGGATGACCCTCCGAAGGAGCTTTTTAAAAAAAAAGACTTTTTATTCCCGAACCCGTTTATTGGGTTGCGCTCGCGGCAAGAGTTAAAACAAGACTAATTGAAATGCGCTAAGTCCGATTTATATATAATAATAAAATAGCTGACACTTAGGTTTTGACCATACACATTTCTTTCGTAACAGCACCCACTTTTTGATTAATTTGCAAAATAAATCTCCCGTTATTAGTCCTATGTCACTAATATACAATCTGTAGTCACGGTGAATGTTCTAGTGCATTAAGTGGTACTTATGAAGAGTATTTGAAAATGATTGATTTGTTCAGTTTCTATATATATATAATAAGCTATATCGGAGTAGAGAAAATAAATAGCAAATACATCCAGAGCTTACTCTCGCTGTAGCAATTAAAGCAGTAAGTCATATTAAAACTTAATTAACATTTGTTTATCTCGGTTTGGGGTGGTTAAAACTTTGAATGAAACGTTGCAACGTCTGAGGAAACTCAAATCCGCGCTTTCGAGTCTACGTCGTCACATTGTTTTCCAGAGTAGGGTGGAAGGCAATGGTGCTACGCTTACTTATCAATAAATAACATCTTATACAAACTAAACCATTAGCAATAATTTTGGAGGTAATGCCAACTTATTTAGTTCGATAACAATGTATAGACTTTTATATTGTAAAGTTTAGAAAAATCTAAGCATGATAATTAAAAGTTACAATTTATTCCATCGAAAATATATGTAGTTTTACTATGTGCGCAATTATTTTTTACTGATATTAAATTACATTATACCATATTTTTTATAATTATTATTTTGTACAAATAGTTTGCAAAATACAGCAAAACAATTTATAAAAAGCATTAATAAATGGTTTTTTGTAAACTTAATGTTATGCATCTTCATTTATCGACATATGTACACACGCGGGCGCGCTATTCATCTAAACAAATTGGGGTCCAAATAGAATCACATCAGTCGGTAAAATTAGGTGTAACGAAATATACAATTTCTCGCGTCGGCTCGCATCAACTTCATTCTACCTTTACTGGAATCTCGGGATAACTTCTCCCCAAAGCATCATAAGGAAAATTGAAGCAAGCCTTTGTTGATACTTCTGTTTTCTCTACTCTCATATCGATGCTCTCGCTGGCTGGCTGTAAAAGTTGATTCACGTTGCAGAGGAAATATTACGGGCTTAGTATGAAATTGTACGTGTGAGTGTGATAAATCGAACTTTGTTTTAGAAATAAATATTCCGCAAATGTGAATGTTTAACTCATTCATTAGTCTTTAGTTCATCAGAATATCGATTAGATTATTGACCTCCTAGGCTTTCATGATATTGTCAATCATATTACGTTTCATTTTTTTTACGACTTCGAGTTTTCCTAGCATCGTTCTGTAGCGGTCATTGTTTTATCACCGTGGCTGGGCCAAAGTAATAGCAAATAGTAGGCTGCTCCTCCCATGTACAAAGCGTCTAAGTGCAAAGGCGTGTCGACGGATGGACTCCGCGAAAATACCCCATTGTCGGCACATCCGGAAAACATATGGACTTAAATTACACCTTTCTGTCCAGCCCTGGTGGAAATGGACGACTTTTTCCTCAACAAACCTCTTTGCTGCTTATAATTGCTTTCCAGAAAAACTTCGCATTTCATACAGTTTAAAAAAACGGATACACTCATTTTTAATGGTTTAAATTTTTTATGCAGGTACATTTTTATATATTTTTTATATATATATTATCTATGATGGATATTAATTAATGGGTGCGTTTTAACAACTTACAATTCATACTTTTTTTATGTCATTTGAGAACATTTTTTACATGCGTTATCGTCTTACGTACATTCCGCGAGAACCTATATAATATACTCGTATAAGAAGTTTGTGTCACTTCCTATTACCCAGTGAAACGCCGGAGTCAAGTAAACCAATCTCTTAGTTCCCTTTTTGGCTAGTCACGTATACCTGAAGAACCTTACTTTATGAAGTAACCAAGTAGTTTTCTTTTATTATGTTATAACTGTATTATATTTCAATAATTTATGAAATATCCTATTTAGTAGATAAGTAGACTTAAACATATTATTTACCATAAAAATAGTTTTAAATCTTTTTAAATTTTAATATTCAATATTTGTAATAGTTTAATTTCTTGAAGTTGAATTCACCATTTTTACTTCTGGAATTTAAATAGTAAGTAATGAAATACCCGAATATATTCGAAATATAAAATCGATGGTGGAAGACATACCATTAAAGTATGTCTCGTATTAAGTTGCTTTATATTATTCAAAAACAATATACTGGTACTATTTAGTGCTACCATAAGCAAGGTAAAAATAATGATATGGTTAAGCTAATAAATAAGAGTCTCTCCAGAACACAACATAAATCGTAGTGCAAAGTACTCACACTGTTCACTAACTACAACCATTTATTTCGTGCCCAACGTTTCTTGACTATTGCACAACCACAAACAGAAGGAAACCCTAGTTGTTCCAAACTCATAAATTGTCGATGAATACTCGATAATGGGAACGTACTAAAGCCTATTATGCCATAAATAATAGCGGTGAATTCACTAAATGAAAGCGCACTTGCCTCTGCATACGAATAGGTATTTCTTAATACTTTGGCATCCACCTTGCCCGCAATAAGAGGAACTTTATACCCTATATTTGTATGCACCTGTCATTGACACATTAATATACCTATTTTAGTTAAATCACATGCATGCTATGAACATGTATGGGATTGCACAACTGCGATGATTGAAAGGCAGTCTGGTCCAATAATAATAAACGGAAATAATATGTGCAAAAGTACTTTGAAGCTCTAAGCATTTGTATTGACAAGAGTTATGGTTTAAGTTATTATTAGTAAATCACGATACAACTTAGAAGTTTAGTCGAGACGGTCCTAATAGTCCACTGGGGTGTCGTGTAAAGTTATCAAAATTACATCGCAAACATCGTTTGAGGCTTTTAGGGGACTCAAATTATATCATCGGCTCATTTAAACCAAGGGTCTGTAACGAAATGGAATTTATGACGCTTGTTGATAGATTCATTATTTACCTGTTAATCACTTGACACCTTCAAGAACACAGACTGAAGTTCCCATGAATACCGTGCCATATATACCCCCAGAGAACTAAAGCATCATCATTTTACGTAACATATTATGATCACTAAAGTTAATGATATTTATGGTTTTATAATAACTTTTTAATTTAATTTATATTATATTTAATTAAACTTTAACTGTGGCGTTCAGCGAGTTCACGCCACAACATTACAAATAACGAAAAAGAAAAACTTCTGATATTGTTTTCCTTCAAATTATATAAGTGCAAAATAAAATTCAAAGAAACGAATATATAAACGTGTATCTACCTATGTTGAGCCTTCTTATTTGCTTAGCATCGAACATCAATTCTATTAAGGCAACATAGCAAAAAGAACGGGGCGTAAAGAATTTCTGCACACCTGGCAACGTTCCCATATATTCTTAAAACAACTTTATCTTGGTTTCCTCGTATGTTTTCAGAATCCTTTCAGATTTAAATTATTCTTGAAGCATTAAAGGCTCAGATCGTGAATAAAACGCTTTTCGAAGTCTTTTGTTCTAGAAAATGAAGTTACAAACTATTTAATGCTCTGGGAACATACATTCTATGTCTGATTAAATCTTTTCGTATGAAATTCTTATGCACAGTTATTTTTATGTATAAATATGTCTTCAGCATTTGTTATATTACCGTATGTATTTACTTTTGAAATCGTAAAGAACCTACAGTATTTGATTCGCGAAATCCTTTGGGCAAGAAAACAATTTAGTTTAGGCACTCCAGTCGCATGCCTATGGCCGATGTAATCAAATTGCGAATCGAAACGTTTGCTGGCTCGTGTAGTTACATCGCAATTGGACTCACCACCGCATGGAACACAGACATTTGGAACATCTCTTTTTACAAAGTATATTCTTATAAATACGTGTATGATTCATTCAGGTACTAATCTATATATACAATTTTCAACGGTATCGATAATGTTGTTACCAAATGAAATATATACATATATAACATATGTGTATAAATATAGATCTCGACATATTTTGATGTTTTCAGTACCTTTCAGTGTAGTTTGAGATTCAAAATTTATAAGATCATCTTATACTGATGGTACCAATTTTAATTTATTATTGGGTATGACAAAAACAACCTATGCATAAGCATAAATTCTTCCAACATATAAAATCTCAACATATAACATTGTAAAAGTTTTCATATTCGTTTTTATAAGCGCACATTATCTTATTAACTCGTTGACGTTAACGTATCACCTATAAATATTGAAGCTTATTATGAATCTGTATGCAACATGGCAGAGTACGTTTAATTATGTTCTAGTAAATATCCTTTATGAAGTTTTAAGAATGAATGTTACAATGAGTTTCACTTACATGCTATATTACGTATAATCTGTATTTATTAATTTCATATGAATGTTATTGATGACATTTTAATTATACTTTTAAGCGCTACAGGCAGACAATTACATAAACACATATTAGTTTATGTAATTTATAATATGTACATACCTACATAAATGTATTTAACTCATGTACATTACACGTAAATAATGACGTGCTTGTCTATTATAATTATCTTATTAATCAAAAAGTATAAATAGAACAATAATGTCATAGTTTCACAAATTAATTCCGCCTATCAATTCTTGTAGCCCTAATTGTGGAAGTTATAAACGCACGTCGCAATGTCTCGTCAACAGTAGAGCGAAACTAGTAATCCAGCCGAGGCGGGCTATTAATTAGCTGGCTCAGAACCTGGAAAATTTTAATCTGCCTGATGCACGGCGCCCAGCGTTCTATATTATGGCAGATTTTTGTACTGGCAACATTTGTTTCTGTTGTGCTAGGTAAATACTTGTATTTTTATGATTTTTATAACAGTAAGAGTTTTAATTATTGCTTTTATAGTTATAGATGTATATTTAAAAAAGAATAGAAGTTAAAATCATGACGGCTGGCTCTTTACAAAGGGTAAGGCAGGTATTATGGTTCTTATTTTCCATATCCTATCCTACCATTTTTACTTTATTAAGATCCATGTATCTTTTCATACATACTCGCGGGTCACAGGTACATCAATAAATAAAAGTAAGTAGTTAGGGTATACGAAATAAATGAACGCTGTAATGAGTGTCAGTGCACTAAAAATAGTATGCCAGAATCTGATATGATATGGATCCGTGAACAATGCCATCCACTTAAAAAAGTAATTCCATGATGTGAATGTAATTAATATGAACAAATGATATTGCTTGCACTTGCGCAAATTATGTGAAACGATTGTATATTTAATGTCGTTGTTTCGTGAGTGGATCAGTAAAATCGTTGAACATAAACTTACTGTCTTAATAACCTACTATAATGAACAATATTTACGTATAAAATGTTATATACAGTACACAGCAACACACATAAATTTTTATGTGTAAAAATAATACTTATAACACATAATCAAGTTCTTTCCACTACGTCATTACTATGTTACACAAAGGAGCGAAAAGAAGATGTACAGCTCTATCATTTGTGACCCGTTTCCTACAAAATGGATCAAAATGTGATGTATGTTTTGGGGTGAAATGCTCAGATTAATTGATGGTGGACAAAGGTCCAGAGAGCCCTTTTCACAGGCAACAATATGGGTTGAACTAAATGCCAAAATTACACAAAATGTTTTCTCACAAGGTTATTCATTTCTTTATTTTATTTAAAGTATTCCTTTAATTATGTAATTGTGAAAATAATTACAACAAAGGTTCACATAGATTGACAAACAAGAGTGGTATCTTCCAAAATAGATAAATCTATCAGAAAATATAATAAATATTTGTAAATCAATTGAGTGTCACTCTCAAGTTCCCTTATCAAACATATATAGATACAACCCTATAAAGCATAAATAAAAATCCATTCACAACTAAACAGGATCCTACATAACATGACAATAGAAAAACAGTACTCATCAGCCTCAACGTATCTCCAAATGATTGAGTACTGAATCCCTTTCAAAATACAATAGTGGGAAGCAGAGTATAAATGTTTGTTGAGCAGGAGGCTCTCGTATGAATGCGTCCGCATGCTTTGATTGCTACGAAATATTGTTTTGTACGCTGGAAATACGGTGCTCCCTGTACTGATCGGGATTAAGCATCACTAGCAAACATGTATCTATGTTCTATGCAAAAATAGACAGAATTTACGGTCACAATAAACTTTGTTATATTATATAGCGACATATGTAGTTATGAATACTAGTATCATAGATGTACAGGAAATAGTTTACGTTCTGAGACAATTCGCAACGATTTTCTCCAGTACACAATTGGTGACGAGAAACATAATTGAACATTTGTATGAATATTGCCGATCTTCATTATTGATAAAAAGGCGTCAGAACGTTTTAAAAGAACCGATATATGTTTCAATGATTTTGAAAATTAAGTTTTACGTAGTATGCTTATTCCTATTTCGTTGGATTTAACTTCGAAGTTTAAATAACTTGTGCAAGTACAACATTTCGCATATTTATTACTTCCCTAAACGTTGATGTTTATCAAACAGACCGTTAATTAACCAAAAGTTCATGGTAATGCTGACTCAAGTACTGTGCTCTCTTAATTAAAAGACTCTTAATCCAGTTAATGACAAGTGATGTTGTCTTGCTGGTCAGCTTTGAAACAAGTCTGCCCATAAACGTAGCAAAACTTTTGGACCCTTGTGTTCTTATTGTATTTTAAAATACACTGTTTTATTCATTCGGGCATGGATAAAAACTGGTAGATATAATGTACTATTATTTAGTTTTTGATATATTTGTGATATAAAGAATGTCGTCTACAGACTAAACAGCTGTTCGTACACTAGATGCCTGATTTCTTGGTCAATAGCTAAGTAAACATGATAAATATCGCGAAACAGGTAAACATATCACGAGGAAATGTTGACCAAATGCTTAACCTAAACATAAATCGTGGAAAGCTTCTTTGCGCTTCTCTGTTAAATAGCGCCATTTGTTGGTTTAGTACGATTACGAGACCACAAACTACGGGGAATTCGGTTCGGTTATATTTGTTTATTTAAGACAGACTTATAGGTGTTATCCCTGTTAATATATGGATAGTAGTATAGAATTTTATATCAAAAAACACGAAAGTTCTCATCAAAAATAGTCCAACCCATAATTAAATTAACCTTTACTGTGCATTTATACATATTTCATGTCTTTGTTAGCATTGCACACTTTTGTTTGATAGACAATGAATTATATATATATATATATATATATATATATTTGAATAACAATTTTATGACTGTAGATTAACTAGTTCTTATATATTTTATAAGTATAATAACTTTATTTACACCTATATTCACGTAAATATCACCATTTAAAACAAAAAATACGAACGTACTCGTACTTACTGAACTACTTAACAAGTATAATTTAATCTAACTTTAGGGTAGCTTAATCGAGGATACAACAGGACATATTAATAACAATCCCATGTAGGTGTATTGACACATGTGTCTTGTTATGATGGGCGAATCCATTGGCGATTGAGCCGTGCAAATAGGGCTCCGAGCTGAGTTGACACAGCTCTTCATCTGCCATGTTGCGATTGCCCGGTTAGCTTATGGCGTCGTTTATTTGTTTCCCTCCCCGCTACTACTGTTTGGTAATATTTTCCGATGATAAAGTTTACTTACTGTCTACAGGTAATCAGTAAATAAGTTTACCAATAATTTTGTTAAATGGAAGGTTACTTATTCTTTAACTATAATTTTAAATGTAATAATGTTAACTGTTGTAATATTATAATAAGAAATGCAATCATATAAGATATAGCCAAAAGCGTACTCGTAATTTGAACGTTATGTCAAATTATCCATTTTTATATCGAATTCATCCATTTTGAGGTGGACAAAGTTGTGAACCTACTTTATATATATAAGTTTTATGTGTGTATATATATATATTTATACTATATATTAAAAGGTACTAAATGCCCAAGATTCTACTCTACCGCAGTCGCTGCTTTAAAACTAAACTGAAGAAACTCAAAAACCACTATTTTGCAAAAAACGTTGTTTATATATAGTTGATATATTTTTGACATTAAATTGCATATAATTTAAAAATACATTTTTTATCTTTTTATTAACTTAATATGTTTTATGTACTTATTATGTAATCTTTTTGAGATAAAATGTTTTTTAAGTTTCTTCAGTTCAGTTTTAAAGCAGCGCAGTGATTATTATTAATTTAAATAGCATTCGTTTAAAAATTGTCCCAAAGCAAATAAAAATATGTACAATAAAAAAGTTACAAATGTGATCGATCCAGAAAGAAAGTTATTGACCAAAGCTTTGAATATTCACATTATTCAGATAGAGAATATCGATGGACCCACATCAGAAAAACATCAAAAATGCATCAAGTGGAAACATTTGACTGGCGACTGAATGAAAGAAATATTGAAAGCATCGACATGAGATTTTTATGTCCACCCGTCAGATGGGCGTCTATGTAAATTTTCGTTTTATTTGGATCTAAAAAAGCACTGACATTTGAAAAGTGCAAACGATCTCTATTTTACGATATATTGCTGAATTATTTTATTGGTTGGTCAATCGCAACGTATGAAAAGCTGAATTCATACTATAACTAAATTAAATTATAATAACGGTTAAACTCAATAATCATAAAATTAAATTAAATTATTTTAACTAGTTTTAAGTTTGTAAATATCATTTTAATTTCTTATAATGGTTATATTGTAAAAATGTTAAATAAAATGGTGTATGTAGCAGGTACATTTTTATAATCATAATATTTTTAAATTATTTTTATAATATTGTCACGCTTCCTCAATATTTTTATTTCTAGTCCCATCCCCAAAACATGTTCCCATATCTAATGAAAACACGCATCCATACGTACCGATTCGCATTGAATATTTACATACATACATTACATGGTTTCTGAGAATCGGAAGCAAAATGTAAGAAGGAATAGTTTCACCATTATTTTTCTCCGTAATTGGTTTCAATGGACTACTTGATAGATTCAAAACACAGGTTAATATTAATAATCAAATCACGTTGTTGTTAATAATCAAGGGTTGCATTTCCATATATTGTAAACAAACTACTAAGCAACTCGTGGACGTTAGCATGATAAAATATTAATGATTATCGAACAGCCGCAAGTTCGGGAAAGCGTCCCTTTGGACTCCACACAATGTAAAGTTCAAGAACAGTACGTTTCGGTTAATTATTAAAACCATATTAGTTAATGATTCACTATACGAATTTTACTAAATCTGATGTGGTAATATGCTTGCTCTATATGGCTGACCTTTTTTTTGTTGTGTTGGATAAAAACACAATTACTGCAAATTTTCATCTATACGTTGAATACTAGGTATATTCGTATATTATGTCATCGTAAGTTTCGGTTTCATAATGACTTTAAAGTACTTATTTAATCCGTGAGCGTTACGTAATATATCATAAAAGATGTCACCATAACTCGACCAGATACTTAAAGATCATATAGGTTATAAATAACAGCTCGATCCATCAGAATTAAAGGGTCCCTCTCGTGTCAAACATATGATCGATGCCCGGAAATGGGTTAGATATTTTTGCAAGAAACAGTTTGAAATAGGCATTCTTGTCGTGTGATTGTCATTCGATAAATGAGGAGTTATAAATAGTACTTTTCTTTGAAATTGCATTAGTATTTTTAACCCGTCAAACAATTCTTTCAAATGGAAGTGTTGAGTTTAATGGTTATTCTTAGATTAGATCTTTCTGCTTCAAAATTGCGTATCATATTTGTAAAAGCTTATCTGGAGGTGTATAAGAAATTAGAAATGAACATACATATTATAATCCTTATAATGTCCAAATTATAGGCAATAAATCATGATATTATTGAAACGCATAACTTAAAGAAAAGGGCATCACAGAAACCCTATAATATGTTAATACTTTTTATAAAATCCCAATGGGCTGGGATTTTATTTCGCATTACCAAACCATAAATATTAGAGTACAATTAATTTTTCTTATCTATCAATACAGAACTAATTTTAGAACATTCGCTTCAATTTTTATGTTTTTTATAGATGACCCACTGGTCTTTCTCTACTAATACTAAAATATTGTAAACGCGGTATTCGAATGTGAATCCAGTCTTTGAAAAATACAGCCATTTTAATATCCGGGCCGGCTTGTCTTTGTGCCGCTCAAAGACCTTCCAACAATCGTTTTGCAGACAACCTGTTACAGCGCTTGATGGTTTCTTGATGCATTTATGATGTGTCCGTGATGCGGTTACTGTGACATAAATAATATTTGAACAGGATATAAACTTATTACACTATTCCTTACTTGTGTAGAGAACGTTGCTTTGGTTGACATTCATTGCTTCTTATACATTTTTGAAGTTCTTAAGAATCAATAGTTAAATATATGATATACATTGTTAGCGGGACATAATTAGTCCATGTCTTTTAAATTACAACGTACATATTAAAATAAGATATGGCTGCTATAAAGCTTAGCAATATTTTAAGCTGCATATATGTTTATTTACATTATGTATTCCTAGAATTTCTTATTCCAACTCATAATAATTTTCGTCTAACAATTCTGACCTTTAAAAAGTAATCTTGTAAATTTTAGCCCTCTAATTCGAGTATAAATTGAGACGTACGTTGTAACTGCAGTACAGTAGAATAGTGTAGACATGAGGAAGTATAGTAAGATTTATAATTGCTATCTAGCAACTTCGTAGGTGAGGTATACTTATCGCGCGGTCGCGTGATCGCACCCAATATTTTAGCCCGCATTAGTTGGAGCGTCTCTATTCCCACCTAGCCATTCTATTTACTAACAAGTGGTGCGAGAAAACAGTCCAACACAACGTTCTTCTGCAGTTAAATCAAGGCGAAGGGTTTATAAAATAAGACTATTAATAAATTAGAGAGCAAGGTAAAGTTTTGAAAGTTTGAGTTTTGTACTTTTATGTAATTACTCGTACAATAATTGTGAGACTACTTAGGGATATATTGGGTTATTTCGTTAGTTGGTGACAGGATACCAGCCCTACCCGGAAAGATAATAAAATATTACCGTTTAGTTTAACTCCTTGTCATTTAGTAGCCTGTAACAAACGTTATGAAACAAAAATAAAAACTTGTCAAACCTAATACCAAATATACTTTAAGTTTATTGGTATTTAACTGATTACTATTAACAAATACCGTAAATATTTTAGCATTTGATCACTTGAGTTGAAAAGGGTATTTATTTTTCGTTGTACGATTTGATTACGTTTTATTTGGGTTGCAGACAAAATCGTCAAAGGCAAAAGTATTCAGAAAATGTATCTAATCTGTTTGTTGGGTTTGAACGCAATCGGAGGGGAGTATTTGAGTTTTAATCAATTTCTTTTGATTTTTATCGATAACGAACAGTTTAATTCTTCGTAAATACCAACATAATATATTTAAGTTGTACTTAAAATAGTCGTTTGATAGGCGTAGTGTTTAAGTACTTTATTTTCGAAGAAGAAGATTTTTTTAGATCTAATCTCTCAGATGACTTTTGTTGAGTTATACCTTATTTTTCTCATCGCGAAGTAAAAGTATCTAGCTACGTCAAATATTCAGACATAACAAGAGAAACTAAACTCGCGAAACAAATGAGCGTGAACAGTGGAAGACAAAGCGCCAAAGTATCGGAATCATTTCCGTTGCGTCAATCAGACGTCGAAAGCGTCGGCCGTCCGCCGTGCGGGTGTTAATGAGTTCGCGGACTCGGCCGCTTTCGAGCACCGAAATTCAATAAACCTAACTAATTGATTTTCTAATTAAGAGCCTCGGATATACCGTTTAATTTGGAGAAGATATAAATAAACGTCTCAGTAATCAGCTTCATTTTTTAGTATTTTTTATGTCTATAATCTGGATCAAAATAGATAGTTGACGTTGACGTAAGCTTACAAGATAATATTCCCCAAAACGTTATTCTATTGTAGGTCAATTCATTTCGTCTCATTATTGCACCAAAACAAATGTTAAAATCGCTAGACATTTCTGTTTGCCACATTATTTATGCTTAATGACTTGTTTAATTTGCAAATGTTGAGGGCAATAGGTTAAAAACACAGATGGAATTAGGACAAGGAGTGAAGAATAAAGAATAAGAAGATCCAATTCACAAGTAAATGTGTTTACCACGAATGTTCAGGGCGATTGTACACCATCTTAAACGTTTAAGGAAATGGTTAACGTACAGATATAATAACTGACGATATTACACCCATTAAATAAGCCCCTTTGGTAAGTTCATTTAAGGTTTATAGGTATTTTTATTATGACTTAATTATAAAAAACGTATCAACTTAACATTTTCCTATGAGTGAAATAAAAGGCAATCCTGAAAAAGTTCACGATGAGTCCCCGAGGTTATAATTATAATATCTGTATTTACTTATCCACACGAAAATCTTCTCACCATGCGAAAAGAGACTAGAAACCTCCATTCGGCACGAGCCTTGAACGTCCTTTGCTTTCTCCACGTTCATTTATCGTCTCACACATACTTTAGAAAGTCTACTCTTTTTTGTTTATTGAATTAATTGTTTATTTTTTACTTTTACAGACAGTGATACTCAGTTAAATATTCAAACTACCAAATAACTCCCAAAAAACGGCAAACAACATTAAGATTATAATCTTAGAGCAACTGTTCATCCAGGGCCCTTACTCCACTAATTAACTTTGACAGCCACTCAACTGCGTCGCTATAGCGATACTTCTGCAACTCGGCCGTAAAGGTGGCACTCTGCTAATATTTTGAAAGCCACACTTGTGCCTCAATATCGATATTATGGCACTTCAGTGGCACCTCAATGGCCACTCAAGTATGGAAATGTTAATAGTGGAGTACGAAATATAAGGATATTGAACTGATATTGACTGACTTTTGGTTAGTGGAGTAGCTTTTTTTTGTACTTCAGACGCAGATGTAGTTCGATAACCCCTCAGTGGCCAAAATTTGTTAGTGGAGTGCCAAAAGTGTCAAATTACGGCCACTGAAGTGCCACAATATCGATATTGAAGTAATATTGTGGCTAAAATGAATTAGTGGAGTAAGGGCTCAGTAGTTCAACAACTCAAGACGAAGAAGATTTGGATAGACACCCAAATATTGGGACTAATGAACAAATTGAATGAATGCAACAAAACCAACCAACATAGAAAACCAAAAACCAACTTAGAACCCAAAGCAGATACACCAGTCAAAAAAGGGAAAAAACTTGCCAGGCAAGAAGATAATTGGAGAAAGAACAATGCAAAAAATTGCGCAATAGTAGGAAGGCATCAGTTGCTTAAAACTAAAAAACCTATTGCCGAACAATTAAAACCTGTTTGCAGAGAAAATTGTAAGTTTAAGTGCCGAGACAAGATAACTGAAGCTCAAAGACAACAAATTTTAAAAGAGTATTGGGATCTAGGAGGAATGAAGAGCAGTAGACATTTTTGCTTCATTGCATGGAAGAAGTAAAACCTGTACAGCGGTATGTAAAGATAAATTCAGATGGAACAGTGGCACCAAAACAAGAAAACAATAATGCCTTTTATTTCACTCTAGCTGGAATTAAAACTAGAGATTGTAAAACATTTTTTAAGAACACGGTATCAATGAATAACAGACCAACTGCATTGAAGAAAAGCACACAAACATTATTCTCATCAAGGACTTTCGCGGCTCTCACAACAATCACACATTCATTAACAATTTCGTCATTTATGTAATAAAATAAAGGAAGCCACAGCAATTATTACTATGTTGACTGAAAAATTATTATAATAAAGTGATTAATTATAAATAATAAAGTGATCTGATTTCATTAAGACAGTATTTTCTTTAGTTAACATAATGTTTAATTGTTTTTTCTATCATCAACAATGTGACAATTTGATATAACTCAAAATTTATACCTTTGCTTTTCAAAAATAATGCGGTAAGTTTTTCAAGTTTTCTTAAACTTAGAGTAAATCTAAAGATTTCTATTGAATGTTTCAATAAACGGGACCGTATTATTCCTCTTAAATTAATTTCAAATCACTCCATAGATAATAAGATCATTGGAGCACTAATTCGAATGATATACTCAATCAAAACTTTATAAGTGAATTTCTGTAAAATCATTATTTTTGACTTATCACACTATCGTCGCAAAGGAGCGATATCTTGTCTTGACGAACAATAGTAATTTTAATTAATTGATAGTAAATGTATAGAGGGCATTAAACAAACGTGTGTATAATGTTATAATAAAAGTAAAAATTTTTATTTACCCACTGTATTTATATTCCTTCATTTAGTATCAAAGTGGTATGTTAGACCATGATATTTTACAAGAACGCTGCACGAGAATCTGGACAAAATTCGTTTCATTTCACGGAACGTTTGACCGACGTTGAAGAAATACCCCAAGGTGTCATTTCGTCTTATGTGGTACTGCCTCTGACTTTCGCAAAAGAACAACGGATCCCTTGTTATATAAAATACCCTCTCTACAGGGTTAAAATTTTACTTTTTTAGTAGTTAAATATTTTTTATAATTAAATAATGTCCTCGTTGCAACGAACAATAAAATTACGTTTCAATTTTGTAATAAAAAGAAACTATAATTCATTCTATAAAAACTCTTGTAAACCAAATCTGTCAACGTTCATGCAATGTAACTCCATCAGGCACAGCAACAAAAATCAAACAAAATGGCAGCCACGCTTGTTTTAAACCCATTAAAGTAGCAAAGGAACCGTTTGGTCGGACCTGAAACCTGAATCCAATATTCATCCATCCAGTGCGGTCGTGTGGCAATTGCTGTTCCGATTGAAACTAGTCTCTGGTTGATTTCTGTTTTTAACATGACTTTAAATTCGATTCAGCTTGGTTTGCACATACATAGAGTGGTCACGGGTAAAAGTAAAAAGGGCTGGAGCGTGTGCAATACGCATTAACATACTACTCGAATGTCAAAGAAATGATTGCCGATCGCCGATAAACACGCGAAGAGGTCATAAGGTATTAGAGGGTCCACGTAAAATTGTGATCACTATATGCTGACAGCATAATTTGGAAATGGCTGTATCACCAAATAAGTTATTTTCTCTGAATTATTTTGTTTCCAAATTTATAACTAGATCTCTTTTAAAAAAGAAGTCAAAAATATATGCATAATTAAACAACTTCAAATGTTGTTTAACATACATAACTAATTGTAGTTATACAGATTTTGCTTAGTGTGTACTTCCTGGCTAATAAAATAAAGTTAGTAACACTCAACTAGTTTTCCCTAAAGTTTGTAGTGAAAAGCGCTAATAATCACCAGGTATTCGTATTATGCAAAACACTCAGACTAGATTCAGAGAAAGAAAACTTGGATTTACCGCGAAGGTTTAAAGATGTTAGGTTTAAAGATGTTTTAAATATTTATGGCTCCACTGGGGCTTAACGGGGTCGGTCTTGTATTCAGACCAAACTTTAGGAATTTCATTTGAAAGAGACCCCTAATCCCATAACCCGATTGCCCTTCCGAAGGAGTTAAAAGTATACTAGGTGGAAAAAATCGATTCTTAGAAACAGCCTGTCTTATATAGTTTAGCCCATTAAAGTAGATCATACTCGGAGTAGAATGGTATTTATTCCTCATTGTAAACTGATTATGTCACTATGATGAAAATGGACTGATTAATCTTTATCATATGATTCTTAAAATACTTTTAGTAAACAAATTCGCAATAATGTTCAAAATGTTTAAAATTTCTAAATATAACAATAAATGACTAAACAAAGACCAAAACTCCATATACATAGAAAATAATAAAACATCATATAAACAATAAAATTATAGCCCTCGTTTACTATATGCATGCACAAAGCAAAATACTTGTAAGCGTACCCAAGGCTATTTCCGATCGGTCGTTGCGAAAGTACGTGCGGGACTCCAGTTGCAAAATGAATTAATCCTATTTTACACTAGAGTACTCTAAATCAAGGAAATGGTTTCTTACTGCTGCACAAACATTCAGTATAATTTAATTCCATTAAAGACTTTCCTCCAGACTTCCTATATTTGGAATGCATTTATTGGCTATCGCAAGGAGAGGGTTTAGTGAAGAAAAGAGAGCATTATTATACATTTACTTACTTTACTGTGTTGATATGTACATGGAAATCATCACTGTTATTACTTTTACGAAAAGTCTAAGTTTAAGATGTGTGAGTCTGTCTAAATCTTCTACTACTACTACTTGAGACACAACATTGCATGAAACGAATAGGTATTAAACGTGTTATGTCGGTCATGTGTGCAGACATTAACTATCACGAATTTTATTCCTTTGTGTTATAATTTATAAAAAAATAATTTACACTCAGTTTATGCCGATCGATTTTATATTTGCCATAAATTTGAAACCGATCGTTTGTGTACAGGATTATTCGCAAATGAAGTGCGCACTGCTTGACATGACGTCGTTCACAAATAGTCCGCCTGCAATGTGCACAATGGGAAGGCATAGAGAATGAATTGTACCTCAGGGCAAGAATTTAATCTGAGGATTCAGCTGTCACTTTCATAAAAGCCTGCCGTCTTCAAGAGCCGTTTTTATGATTGCAGAGTTTTATGCTTTGCTAAAATTTCATTTGTTTTGTCAACCTACGTATGAGGGAGCGATAGATTGGTAGTATTTATATCATTATCGACGACACAATATTTGGATTTTTCAGGATTTACATTATATCGATAAAAATTGTAACATCTATCTTAATATAAATTAGTAATAGTAAAACCTGGAGTGAATCAAACTAAGATTCGTTACATGTAGGTTCATACACTTAACATCTGTTCTGAGTCTCAGCAGGAAGGAGAAACCTTATTAACTTTATTTATACTTTACCCCCAAGTCTTTTTACTGTTGCAGCAAGGTCATTAAAGATTTTCGGTTTTAGTAATGTTTTTTCTAGATTAGTATTTAGTTAACAAACATATTTGTTATTCATCTTTAACAAGCGAAAAACATTATTATGGCAATACGTGACAATAACAATTCCAGTAATCCAATGAACAGAATTATAGGTGTCAATAAAAATAAAAAAGGAGATCTCGGAAATAAAATCTCTATTACTGGAACCAATAAAATCACTGGCTGGAGTATCACTGGAGATTTCGTTAATAAGCAAGATGATTTCCCAAGCGCCTGCAACCTTTCATTTCAGCCGTGAGAGAAAGCTCATTTACACTTTGACATCAACGCGGCAATAAAACAACTTATTCGCAGATGGTTTCAGATCATTTTCTATACAACTTGACAAAATCAGCTAAAGGAATGAATATATTTTGTCATGGGTTTTAATAAATAATAATTATATTTTTTATAATCACACAAGGATAAAATATATAAGCGAATTTACACGGTTTTAAATATAATTATGATATCATTAGTTGTAAATATAATGTTCATTGTATTAATATAATTATAAATAAAATTTAAATAGCTTGTATACAAGCTTGTTATACAACTATAAAATAATCGCTTTTTATACTTTTTTAGAAATGGTAAAGTACAATTTACTACATTTACCATAGTAGATTATCTTGTACGCACAGCTTATACTTAATGTCATATAGCATGTACGCCAGATTTGTTTGCCCAAATAAGCATCAGCATCTGCCCACGAATTGCGTGCGGATTCGAGTGCCGAGTGGCGCCGCCTAGGGTATTAAGCAGGCAAATAATACATGCTGACGTATTTGTCACGAAAGTTGATATGTAAAAGGCAAATACAATCTATAACGCAAAAAGAGGTTAAATTTTTAAACCGGTCGTGGGACTATCGTCTACAAATTACTAAAATAACCCCCAAAATGCCTTGCCTTAATTATAGAACTATCGTTAAAAAGAAATGTAGGTTATGCTAACATATTGTTTACTATAAAAAACCGTTTGAATTTACCGAATGTATGTTAATGTTATTATATTCTTGTTTATAAGTTCGTCTTAGTAATCAAGCACAATTCAGCGAATAATAAACCTTTGACAGAAAGGAATTGGAATATGAAAATATTTATAAAGTTCAGCTTATACCATACGGGGAATTCAGGTTATGATTGCTTATGGTTCCTAACCTACAATAACTCAACTAATTCCTAGAAATAAATTTCAGGTCATATTTAATATCTGAGGGAACAAAAATCCTAAATTTGAAATTTGTACTTGCTATTGTTTTTATGAAACAGAATAATAATAAAATGGTGTAACCACTCCAACACGAAAAATAAGTGAAACTTACGTTACGATCAATATATATTCATACGAAACAAATCTGAAATCAATGATCGCGAGCACCGCGATGTTCTTTTGTAATCCACGTAGAAATAACATAAGTAGCGTGGTCGTAAAATATCAACATGGAAAATCTCTTACAACACGCGGGAAAGGTGCGGCGTCTGCTATTCACTCTCATAAAAATTCTACATTTGCCAATATTATTTGAAATATGGAAATGGAAAAGTGATATAAAACAGAAATGAAAATATGATTAGTCGATCCATACTACGAGTCATGTGCATGCTACGAATGAAGCCATCTCGATTTTAATATTTGCTCATACTCGCATATTGTCTGTACGGTGAGTGCGCTTCATAAAAACTCATTCGCTTCTCAATAATGATTGTATTGAATGCGGGTTTTAATAACTATATACAACAGTATACTAAGCGTTGTTATTGTTATGAAAACAATACATAACAAGACCCTCAATATCTTTTTGATAAACTAAATACCGCATCTTTCCTTAATTTTAGAGCAAACAATTTTTATGACCAACTTATCTTAGTTGCAGGTTACCCGTAAATATTCATACACGGCATTGTGTCCTATAAAAATTGGGTGCTTACAGCTTCTTAACAACAATATAGGCCATTGAAAGGAGCTAAGTACCTGCTTGTATTTTTTAGCAAAACTTTGTAAAACCAACACGGTTCCCTATCTGGCCATAGAGTTTCCTAGCGTCCCATTTGATATTCTCAACTAGAACAGTCTCAGAATACGAGCAAGCAATTATTGGCAAACAACTGGCCCATGAAATTAAGAATGTGTTTCAACTAGACAGACGAGCCACCGCAACAGGCAGTTTTCAAACGGATACAGTTGTTCCTGTATGCAATTTGCGGGAACTACTGCCTGAATGGTGATTCAATTACGACGTTACACTGTTTATGTATTGTTCTTCTTTTTGACTTAATAATATTTTTTGATTTCTTTGACACAAAAAGAGTCGCTTTAAAGATAAAAATGTACAGTTTTTTATTTTGAAAACTCATTAATGAAGCGAATAATTACTAAATAATTCAATAATTTATTCGTATTACTAAATTAGTACTCGTGTTATGAAATATGTGTTAAATCAATATATAATTAAATTTAATAATCTTTAATCAATAGTACAATAATTTTATCGAATATTGATTCAATGTATATCAGATACATAAAATAATGTTATGCTGACCTTCCCATATTTAAATATGAAACTTAGTGAAACACTCCTCTCTCGCTATCGGTTATTTCAATTTCACAGGACACTTGGCAGCCAACGACGATACGGCTCAATATGACATTGTGCTCCGAGTTACGATAGCCGTCCTCTGCCATGACAATGCTACTATAAGGAGGTTGTTTTGAATAACCAGATGTCCCCTTAGAGGCTGTATGCATTCAACGTGCCTTTTTAATGATGTAGTTAGCTCTGATTGTGTTGTAATATAGATTTTAATAAGTTTTTACTTATGACATACAATGCCCTATGAACTTTAATTTCAATTTAAAACAATAATAGTATTCATACACGATAAATATGGTTAAATAAATAAACTTGTAATGTGGATTTTTAATTGTTATTATACTAAGCCAAAATTTTAAAATCAAAAAAGTACAGAAAGAAAGTACAGACCATGTTGTTAAAGGAAATAGAATATCAATTTTGTTATACGACAGTTGAGGGAGGAATTCCTACACATCCAGCTTTTGAAGAAATAAGGTTTATGGAAGGGCACATGCGTAAGAGAAAATGAAATCTGTTTTTTATGCTTCCAATCTAAAATACCAAATTGTCTTGGGAAACACAAAAAATCAAAGAGTTCACATGATGAATAATATTAAAATATGTACAATCTCCATGATTAATATCGTTATACATTCAAGTAAATAATAATATAGGGACAGTAAAATAAGGGAAAAATTGTAGCATGCGACAAAATATAACTGATAAATGGGAGTTATAGGAAATTATTTTATTACTGATATGATAGATGTTTTTTGTACTGTAACATAATAATTATATTTTAGGGATAGTTATGCCTTTTATAAAAGGTTTGAGTGTTATAATGGGACTAAAATTGTTACATAGTTTATGAAAGTCCCGGAATAAACATACAAGGAATAAATAAAATTCATGTTGACCTCGAAAAGAAACCCTTTTGTAAACCCTTTCTAAGATTAGACGCGTGAGTAGACTGTATGGTACACTTACCTTTATCTGTTCAGGTGTCATTTAAAAGTTTATTTAATAAACGATTTTCGAATAGAAGAAAACTATGTCAATTGTTCCAAATAAGGCTATGTTAACATATTTGGATACATTTTTAAAACAATTAAAGTCTAAACAGGTATCTAGGTAGTCAAAATACATTCGTTTCCATTAATGCTATAATTACTAAGTCTACACGTATATCTGCGCCTGGCAGGCATAACATGGTCAGATTAAATTATTTAAAAGCTTAAATTAGGTTTAATACAACCTTGACAAAGATTAGATATTCAATTTAACATAAGTATACAGTTTAAGTTTGAAAATAATGGCCTTAAAAGTATTCTTAATAAACATATCAAGTTATGCCCTCCTCAAACGGACATTAATCTCCAAGATTTGGTCCCCCCTAAATATAAAAAGGTCGAGGATTTATGTATGTTTTATTGTTTATTTGTGTTAAGGCCAGGTCAAAGGCTGTTTAAGTCAGTGAACTCATTAGGGCGACGGACAGACGGAAGTATTCGTGTGCAGATTGATACGACGGAAGCGATTCCGGCATTCTCCACACCTTATCTACCACTAAATGCTGTGCAGTACATTCAAAAATGGCGATGTAGTGTAATTAGATCTGAACACTGCATTGTGTTATACTATCAAATCGTTTCTTGAAGGTAGAAGCTATAGTCATTGATATAGCAGTTTCATTTTTGTTTAAATAAACGTCTTGTAAATAATAAAATACGAATTCAAAGTTATTATTTACGGCGTTTACACAATAGGTATGTTTTATCACTATCCCGAAGAATACAAGCAAAAAACGCGAGCACGTATACATGTAAGATAATAAAAAGCACAATATTGATAACAGCATAATTACTGTTTGGACAGTAGTTGGATTAAACTTCTTCCCATAGAGTTGGAAGCTGTACAAAGTTATTTTAATTATACGAGTAATAATTTACACATTGGAGCCGTTAGCAAAAAGTTGAACCAAACACGTTAGTTACAAGTTGTTTGTTTGTGTTATCAGCAATGAACCAAACCTCTCCACTCGAACATTCGCTTTAACTTACTCCCGCTCCTAATGAAAACTTTGTCTGAGGTAAAGCTTTGGGCCACACTCAATTTCCTTCTATTTATCAAGCATCCTGCATATGGTTTAGCTTTCGCATTCATGTAAAACTATTGAGTTTTGAGCACTAAGGAGTTTGTTACAATGTGTTAAGTAGGAATACAAGCAGGATAAACGGATCTTGTTATTTATTAGGGCTGAAGTTTTGACATGTTTATTTATAGTTACTTTATTATATTTTACAAAGCAGTGTATTAACTCAGCAAATTTATAAGTACAAAGTAGCTAATGTAGCATCCTACGGCTATTTAGTTACTATTTATTCAAGTCTGAACGACAAAATAGTAAAATAATAGTCCTATGAAGTTTACTATTTTCCTTACTATAATTTATTACTTCATAAATGTTGTATTGTAAATATCGTTGAAACTTTCTTATTTTCCTTCTAGTGAGGGATATTTATTCACTCTGTCAGAGTGACGCATGCACGTCGACCCTTTCCTTAGATAACTTAATACAATCAACGGAAATGTAAGAAAATGTATTGCTATTTTTTGTCATTTTTATTATTTGCATATAAAAGTATTATATATTTTTTTATAGTCAAATACACAGCATTGAATGATAAATAAATAATAATATTCTTGCACTCATACAAATCTTTTGTGTACTTAAATTTTTTTATTACTATTTCATTATGTAAATATTTATGAAAGATCAGTTATAAGTAGAACAGCATGCTGATTAAATGGAAAGCCAATGACTAGAAATTAGTAAAATGGAAAATAATTTATTATGTTATTTATGCTAAATTGTAACACCTGCACAATAGCACACAATTCGTACACATTTAAAAGAATGTGTGCTCATTTTGAACAAAACTTAGCCTGAAATGAAATTATGCAGTTTTTGGCTTAAGTTATAGCCTGCGTGGCTTTCTGTAAATTATGGAAACCACATTTTTCCTTAAAGTTATGAAATAATACTTAGCTTGCCTTTGTAACGTTTGCAGAAAATAAAGAAGAAATACAATCAATGGGCAAATAATGTTTCGTTGTATACAACATACATTCTCAATTTTTTTTTCAGATTGGAAAAAACTAAGTGATATAGTAATATGTCTAAGGCCCCTCAAATAGCATAATAATTTAAAGTTGATGTTATAGGGAGCATTAATGACATATTACTAGCCCAGGAGACTTAATTTACCGCTTTGTCGTCAACGACATGGTGAGGAGGCAGCTTGTTCGCATTCTATTTAATTCTTAAACAAGCACAGGACTCCTCGACGTTTCTTTAGCCTAAAGAATGTGTTTCATAGTCACCACATTCTCCCTGACCGTAGAAGCAATTCTCGAGAGAGCAAGCGGTAGTACGTAGAGAGACAGCCAATAAACACTAGTTTAAGTTCTCAACTTTTCATTCATTCCCAAGACTCATTCATCTCTTCTGTCTGCGACAGGTATGTCCTGCGAACTCTCGGTTCTCGCTCCGTCATGCTGTCTCGTTACGTCTGTTTTTATATCTTTGACTCTAAGCTGAGTATTCAAACTAAACCTGTAAAAAACTTTACCATGTTAAGAAAAAAGGCTGAAAAATATATTAATTGTTGGTTGCTTGAGCAAAATCATATATTTTTAATAAATAGCCATGGCATGCATTGTTGGTAATATCGGTTCGATAATCGGCTACGTAATTAATTGAAAAACTTGAAATCTATAAAAGCATTCGTTGATTATTACATCTAAATTACGAATAGAACTTTAATGAAATAATTTTAAAAGACAATATTAAATTATAAGTAATAAATAAAAACTATTTTTATTCATTAAGTCTTTTCACTGTCATCCTTATAGTAAACTTGTAATAGACTTCTATTGATTAAGTCACAGCATAATATATTTCATTGAAAAACATATCACTGATCTCTAAAGAACACATGAATAGGACCCTCTTCTAGGAGCTTAACTTGCCAAAGAAAATGTGCCCCACGTCCCCATTGTCACACAAATAATTTATTTAAGATATTTATTCAATAGGAGCTAGAGTATTTGACACTTGACTTATACTGCATCCTTATGGAGTTTTGATGGATGACTTGCCTCTGCGAATAAAGTTTTTGTCACCTGATATATCAACTGTCCGTCGCAGGAAAATATTCTTTAGTGACAACTTCGAGTTTCGCCTTTGGGAATAAATATAGCTGTTTATGAATCATGAACATGTTTTTCACATTATACTACAGTTACATATCAAAAAATACTTTCATTATTTGCTTTTTTTTGAATCGTATACACTGTCAAAAACCTTGATAACGGAACAAACACTTATCTATCTTTTGTTAAAACAAACGTTCACTTAGGAAGCACTGAACAAAAACATACGAGTGAATTCTTAGCCTATAAAAAGGATCTTGGCGGAACCATAACTCATCTTCTATTCAAAAATTTTTTGAGCGTGAGAAATCCCATTCTCCGGTTGGACGGGAAAGCAATCTAGCGGATCGTGTGAATGTTGCCAGGTGCTTTCCTTATATTTTCGAGTTGGATTACTATTCTGTGTAAGGAAACACTTATGATTAAAATGTGCCTCAGCGTTTGGTTTGAAGGAAGTCAAATTAAATGTAACAGTGTTGGTAACAATTAAGTCTTTGGATTTAATATTATTTTATTATATAATAAAGGAAATACAATAAGTATAATTTAATTAAGAGCCAATTTACCGGAAAAATGTTACAATATTTACTAGATTTTAAAGGATAAGAGTATAAATAGTGCAAGATTTTTGGTGGCGCGGACTATAGTATTCTCAACAACATTGAATATATATAGTACTTTTAATAATGGTTAAACGATATTAAATGTCAAGACCATTGCACCTCACTACCATTAAACGAAAAGCTTTAAACTCAACTTATTCCGTAAAAAAGCTGGTGTAACGTTCCAGCACAATAAATTATTATAAGATATATTACTCTGGAGTACAGTAAAACAAGAAATTGCTCTCTTACAGCTCAAGAAACAACCCGTGAAATTAACTCGAGGAATCTCTGGACATGTTCCAGGTAAGACGAATGTCTTTTGTTGGCCGGCTTGGAGGGGGGCCTTAAATGAATACCGTGCTTCTTAAAAATGAACGAGCAATCACGTCTGTATCTACCTTAGGATTGTGTATATATCTTGTGAATGCCAAGTGATCGAAAGTAATTTTACAAAATAATAACATGAAGAGAGACTTATCAACACACGTCCTATTAAGGCTAGAATCACTTCGTTTTTGTAACTTTTGTAGTTTTATAAGAATAAACAAGTAAGAAATTTTAGGAACATTCATTGGTTTTGTCTAGCTTATCCTCCAATATAACCTAATAAAATTCTAGTGTTTAGAAGTATTTATATCTCAACATAGGACAGCAAGAAGGTTTTTAATGAAAAAAAGACTAAAAAAGAAGACAAACATGATGCCTTAAGGTACTCAAAGTGAGTTAAAATGATATTTTTTTAGTGAAATACAGTGTTTTGGGAATTTAGAATTTTATCGATATAACTTAATTTTTGGTGACATTATGTAAGTGCATCTACATATTTACTTTAATTTACAAATCGATTTCCAAATCAAGATTTATAAAAAGTTTAAGTTGTAGTTGATAATTGGTCATCATTTCTTTTATGAAGTAGGCTTACTTTTATATATGATAATAGGTTGATGTATATAGATGTATATAGGTTTAACGATATAATTAAGTCTACAGTTGTTACATTTAAAATTAAATAATACCACACCAAAAATGGCCTGTTCAAAATTCCAAGCGAATCTTTTACTAAAAGGGCTACCTTAATCTTTATGCGAATACTTTACGGTGCCGGCGTTGTGGCGTTCATAAAAAAGACAATTTCCCTTATTGCAGCAATCTGTTACACATGTTCCCACAAACAGCGCTCGATGTCTGTAACCCCTCATAAACGACAAAGTAAAGTGTTATTTATAACAAGAATTTAAGATCATAATGGAAACGTGGACGTCAAGTAACAACTGCACGACAAATTGATACCACGAGGGTTTTCCTCGATACACCGCTATTCCAAACCCAGATTTACGGATGGCATTTATAATTCAGCACCCTCGGAACTAAGATGATTTTGGTTCAGGAATTTGTTTATTTTGGATTTTCAAGCTTGAGGTTTTATGCGTTGACTTGTTAAAGTAAAGCTTTAGTTTTAGTTTTTTCAGTACACTAAGAAGTATTACAAAAAAAACAGTATCTGAGAGGTTTTGGTAGCTTAGAGATTCTTAGAGGTTCTGAGAGGTTTAGAGATAGGTAGGTAGGTATTTCTATGGTCTTTTTTGAAAAGGTAAGTTTAATAAGTTTTACTATTTTTAGTACATTAAATGGACGAATTACAAACAAAATTGTATTGAAACGCCTATTCACTACACATTACTTGTTTTATCAAATTTCTGATTTTCTACGTGTTTAATTAATGACATCGTCAATTTTCTCGTGGCTTCGACATAACAACGTAATCTACAATTAATATCCATGTTCCACTACTTGCCTTTCACGAGTCTAGAGCTTAGTAGCATATCTGGGGAAAATGTTGAGTAAACTTTTGAAACTCCGTACATGGCTCTTCTTTTATTCATGCCTTGACATGTGGCGTTCCTTCTCTTGTGTAACGCTTTCTTTGCAAACAAAATAAACAACGTTTTGCTGCACTGAAGGAACTTTGAGAAAACGCGATTCTAATGCTTTATGATATAATTGGATGTTTTTACTCTATTTAAAAAAAAAGTGTAGAAAAATATTGTGGATGGATGTCAGGGAAAAAAATGGACTTATAGTGCGGGAAAAAATAATCTTTTATTTCTGTTTACTCATCCATTATAAAATCAGCAAAAACATAAATTGTGTAAGTACAGAATCAGATATGCTTATTAAATAATTTTTGGTCCAAAAGTTGTTACAATGCTTGGAAAAAATACCTTAGAATTTGTCACAGATGTTTTGAATGCGCAATTTCAATTGAAAGATCAAATAATATTTGGTTTTAATAATAATATTTATTTCCCGCTTAAGAATTGACATATAATAAACCTAATTACTAGTAGCTATTATGTTCTAGAACAATAACCTCCAATTGAGACATTAAAAAGTTGGTGTGTTATCCGAACTTCTATCCATCAGCAAACGTCGTGACAAACCATGTTTGTCTTCATCACTCTTTTGAAAAAATGTTGTGTTTCATTTGTTTGCTTCCGTTTCTTACATTATATAATCTAAACTTTATCACACAGAGCACAAAGGTGAAATTCCCAATCCAATAATTGGGCTTTTCCTACATTCTTGCCCATGAATACTGAACTTCTTTATCCACCTTCGGTTAGAAAGGCTTTAACCCTACCTTCGCACAGGATTCTCATATCTAACCCAACTGCATAGGTTCTAAAATTAGCCAGCGAGGTTGGTTTATACGGCGTTTGGTTTTCGGGTAGGTGTACACACTTGAAAGGTAGGCAAGCCCAAAGATCGCAGTTGTTGGAACGGCCTATACTTCCATTCAGTCACGCCGCGAGGATCACGGCGGAAGGTCGGGTGCCCAAAGGGCGGTTTAGCCGACGTTCGCACAAGTTTACAAAGTTCTCGCTCGCCATAATGAGAATTTTTTACGATAAAATTGTTACGAACTTTAATGTATAATAATAAAAACATTTCTTAAAAGTTTTAAGTGCTTACATTCTTCGTGTGAATACAAAATACAGGTATGTTTAGTAACTTTTTCATAAATTTTCAAGGTTTGTGATATTTTCCCATACGTATTGTAATTTTCTAATATTTCAAAAAAAATAAAACTTTCCATAAAATTCAATATAGTTTTACAATCCCAGTTTATTAACAATTAATTATACATAGTTAATCTTGCATACATAACATAATTTGACGCTAACATAATAAGTTAATTATTTGTTAATACATAGTTATATGTTATACATGGCGCATTTTAGGACATAACGTAAATTATACGTACTTTTTTATTGCGGCGGGGTATTCAAAGCCTTGAGCGCCCATCTCTTAAGCATGTTAGGTATGGGTCACAATAAAATATTATATTTTTATAACACAAAAGTCATAAAAATATTACAATAAACTTAATAAGAGTCATTTAAAATACTTATATAACGTCTCATAATGTACGAGTATGCTACGAACTGCAGTGAACTACGAAAGTTACTTATTCTTTATGTCAGTCATGGTATATTTTTCACCCTCAAATTCGAGTAAACTTATATAATGTATGTACTCATAGGTTACACGTTTTTACCTAATGTTGGCCGACGACATTTGTTTGACCTCACACATAAGGAAACAGTAATTTCACTACCATGAATAATAAACGACCAAATTGGCTGAGACTTAACAAATACGGGGTGAAAAAAAACCCACGAAACCAATTATTTCGACTAGGTAATATGGCTAAGCTTCTATTGTTATTCCAGTAACAAAATTTCCTACACTCAAATATTAACGTGTTTTTTCTCTTTACGTAGATATCGAAGATGTAATATTTTAGCAGCTTCTAAGTTTGTAAAAGTTGTTTGAAAGAAATTTCAATGTCTGCTATCAACAAATTTTCACTTCTATCACGAATCACTGACTATTGTTATCACTATCAAACTTGCATCAAAGTTTTATTTACTATGAGAGACCGGGTCATATCACGATAAATTAATAAGATATCTGATTACCTTTATTTTGCCCGACGTTTCGACCCAGTTGCATAGGCCTTGCATCAAAGTCCGGAACCTAAAAAACCTATCTTTTTGAGTGCTGGTCCAATGGCCATGGGCCTTAGTATATAAAACTGTGGTTATTCAAGCCTCTGACTACTCCAAAAGGGTTTAATTTCGTGATGTCAGTATTTTATCTAAAACCATGGTGTTGCAATGTTTATTATTCATAAAGGACAATGTTTACTAGTGATTATAATCGCTTAGTGTGTACGTAGTCGTAGTATTGTATTCTCTTAACAATACTATGATCCACGTATACTACGAGTGTGCGCGGGAGTGACCGCGCCGCCTCCGGTAACGTAAATCTTTCATAACCCTTACGGTGTCATTTTCTAGTACTGTTTGCATTGATTAAATATATGGTAACACAAATTTAAATCTGGTTTCTGTTTGATGACTATAATACTACTGCATTACAATAATAGTGGAAACGTTGCCAGTTGTCCTTTTTATTTTGTTAGTAATTAATAAATTTATTCATAATATAACATTTTTAACTATTGTTTCAGATACTATGCAATAAAAATGAAGAAATGGACTAATAATTGTATAGAAAATTTGGTGAAAATGGATGTTTCGTAGGCCCTGAACTTTTGCTTACTGTGTTAGAAATGTACACTTTTGTATCAATTTTGACATTCTCTGCAGTTCTGCAAATTTTCTTGACAGTTACAAGTAAGTATTAGCATTAAATGTAAATGGAATTCTAAGAAATGCTTTCATGCTTATCAGTTTGGAACAGGTGATTAGGGGAATTTCAAATGCCGTTCGAAAATTAGTAGACAACTCTTCACCAATGTGTTTGTTGAACGTTATCGTGACCTGACCTTTATGTAGATTATAGACCAAAAACTAAGCACTAAATAAAAATATATAATGGTGTTTAAAAAAATAAATAACGAACGTGTATGTAAAAGTATGGCACTGAAATAATTGTAAAAATTAATATAAGACACGTGAGTGCCAGTCTACCTGGCAAGGATATTTCGCGTTATATATCATCAGGTGTACGACTTTTTACTTTGTCATGTAAAACTCGTTACTTATGTTTCACGTTTACATTAAGCACAGCACTAATCTATGCAAAACTACAACCGTTTTATGCAAAGCAAAAATTCTATTTCACCCAGTAAGAGCATGTTGCAATTAGTGTTTTTAACGCAGAGGGTTCCTCACGGCTTTAAAACATTCATGCTCTTTGTTGCTAAGTCTGGCCAGGTAATCGCGTTTGTGGCTCACAACTTTCCTTTTTCAAGAAGTCTTTGTATACTTTATGTCAATTATGCTCATTATTTTTGAAGATTTAAAAATGTATATGTGAGGTTGTCTTAAATTTTTTTGCATTATTTGACATACAATAATAAATAATAAAAAACGAAACAAAAGCTATAGTGAGGTTAAAATAAAAAATTGGGTTTATTAAAATTTAAAAAGAAATTACTCTAATCTAAAATGAATTCATACGAAAAGAACCACCAAAATACTATCTTAAAATTCTATTATAAGTTAAAATTGTTGTCATATATAAATAATTTACCATTTTACTTCTTCAAACAAACTTTAAACTGCTTCTCATTTTGGTAATATATTAAAATAAATTATTTAAAATCTACAATTATGTTTTGTCTGAATTACTTAACAATGACACTAAAATATTCTCCAGCACTACAAAGAGGTTCCACTTAGTTGCAATGGCGGCGAAGACAAAAGCCGGGCGTCGATGGCAAGGAAGCAGCTGGCCTCTCGCGTGCTGTTTGCCAATTTATCACTAAGCTGATTATTTATAGGCGTGTTCCACCTTCAGTCGCCTTCGTGACGTGCTTTATACCCTTGTTTGCTCTCATCCTATTGTCGTCGCTTCTTTATTTGCGCTCTACAAATTGCTCACCTGCAAAATACGGAAAATATAAAATGGATTAGTTTGTTATGAATTTACGTTAATTATATATTATAAATGAATTTTAGTTTAAATATAACAAAATAAACGTGGAATAGTATTTACTTTCAAGAATAGATATATGGATTATATACGGACATTGTAAGGAGTACCGCAAATCAAAAAAGTCAATTATTCTTATAACTAAAATTATTGCTTATAAATTTTATTACAATAATATTAACATTTTCATATATACCTCTTTTTTCATACATCTGCTTCGTAAATTGAATCGTTTTCTTTTGTAACTTGAACAGATCTAGGGTCTCAGGTGGTACAAATACAACCTTAAAGCTCTTGCAACCTATACCTAATCCCTAAAACACTTTTGTTTAAGTTAGACTGCGCCTTTTTCTCATTTAATATGGAACCTTCTGTCTAAAATACCCAGTGCGCCGCAATAATCTAGATTAAAATTTTTGGTACATATACTCTTACAAGCATCATATTGTATGGCATGTGCAGTATATATCACATACCTTATTGGTATAAGGTATATATTTAAGATTTTATATCTAAAACGTCCGTTTTACGCACGTACTTATACAATAATGCTAACGGTAGAAGCAAATTAACTAATATCTCTTCAGTATAATGAAAAAGTAAAATTTTTGAATATAATACGTTCTATTAAATTTATGATTAATAATTAAATAATAATTTAAAGTTATTGTTCACATCAATACAATATTCATCACTAAAAGGAAGACTAGTTATTAAGTTTTACAAGACTAGATTAACATCAAATCTGATTACTAATGGCCAATTAATTACGTCGAAAGTAGGTATTCTTAATCTCTTTGTACTACTTGGTATTCCAAACAAACATATAACTCCTCAATAAACTACTTATTTTCTAATTTTATTAGCAAAAATACAATATCAAAATACTAAAATGCTAATAAATATTTAGCTGCCAACGTTTTGTTAAAGAATGTTAACGAATTAAACACTCTAATTTTTTAAATGCGTGTTACGATTATCTTGTAAGTCGTTCTGTATTTTTATTTAAAAGCGATAGGCTGGTAGGTGCTATTAAATTATTCGCATCACCGAAGCTATTGTTAGGGGCTGCAGTATTGCATTGGGCGCAAAGAAGAGCCAATGCACCGTGAAATTGGCTATTTTCCACGTGAATTTATTTATTTATTTCATACGTTCATGACGTTTCAATTCTGTTATGACAGATACCTCCGTGGAGAAACGCTTTTGTATTTTTCATATCAATACAGCACTTATCGCTTTGCAAAGATTTAGGAATATATAATAAATAGAAATAACAAAATTCCCTATATTCATGTGAGAACTATGTATGAGAGCGTTAAAAAACATGTATATTCGTAATTTATGATACCTACTGCTGGGGAATGATAACGACATCAATATTAGTTTTATGAAATCATAATGCTGTACTCACGTACTGTTATGCATTACAAAAAAGTAATATTTTATAATTGTACGATTCACTTTGCTACAGAATATGTATGTATATGTTCACATTCATTTCTCGTACAAGTCTCAGTAACCCTAAAACCGATTTCTCTTCACCTGACGCACTAGTGCAATCTTTGTACAAATTGTGCTAGCGTTGATAAAAATGCAGGATATGTCATTAGTCGTGCACGGAAGCCGACTCATCTCCGATGCGCGACGCGGCCTCTTTGTGAGGCGCCGGGCCGCTCGCTCACCACCACAACGTTTGACAACGTTTGATTGGGACATTGATATAGCGAGTTTGTTTATGAGGTTTTTATTAATATAAAGGTATCACTTGAATTGAAATCGGTAATTTTATTAATAGATTAAGTTTGTGTGTTAATAATTGTTTTAAAGAATAGAGAGATATATTGTATCGTGGTAAAAAAATATCGTTTTTCTTACTGTATCTCTGAGTTGACGTCGTTGTTTTGTTGGTTTTGTTTTAAATGTCATATTTTCTTGTGTAACTTTATGCAACTAAGTCATAGTAGTCTGTGTTGTAATTAGATAAAATGTAGTTTAAAAACAAGAAGGTTTTAAACTTTGTGAATGTATTCTTATTAATTCTGCGTTGTAACTTGTTCTCGTAAAATGAAATTATACTAAAACTATTTGCTTGTAACTTAAATGAGATAGAAACAGATTGGAACTTTACATTACTATTAAAAGTTGAAGTTATGTAGTTTTAAACTTAAAATCAGAATATATTTATCAAATATATACGCTTCAAACAAATATACATTCAAAAACAATCTTAAATCTACAATAAAAAAATGACAACTCTCACAATATAATCTTTTGCTACCAACGACCCAATAAAAACAGATATTCTTCAAAACATACGAGTATCTATTCGATACGATGTGATTGACTACACAAGTCGGGGATCGAGTACACATTGGCAATCCAGAGTGCACGTCCGCAGCAAACTTCGCCAAGCGAATGCAAAAATTTAAATTAAAAACATAAATCAGTCGTATATCGAATAACTTCGGCGGTATCGGGTGGGTTGGCTACGGGGCGCTTTAGTGGAATTATAAGTTGCACCGCTGCGTCGCCTTACCAATGTATTCGGAGGCATTTGTTGATTTTTATGACTCTTGTTATAGAACTTTTACTAGGAGCCAGTTCACTGTATCCCTTATTTTATGTAATAGGGACTTTACTCTGTTTAGCATTATAGTATAAATATAGATTACTTAAGCTCCTTATCCTAACTGATTAATTCGGTTTGTTAGAGGTATTACCGTTCATTTGAATATTATTACTGGCAATAAATGTAACAAATTCCTTTCTCGGAATCATTAATACGTTATTTGCGTAGGTTCAAAGGATTATTAAGAAATATTATAAACGATACGAAATTAATTGATCTGAAATTATTTGATCGTTCTAATCTTATAATCCTAATGAGAAGGATTTGGAAAGCTTTTGATTATTATTTTTATGAAAATTCAGCCTGTAATCAGTTTATTGGATCTTATAATTATATAGTAGTGATTTTTACTTTAAATATATTTCATGTATTTATTTTCTTTCTTACAGCTGTCACTGGAGTTAGTTGGGAGGAATGGTGGACTTATGATGGCATTTCAGGTAAGACATAACTGCATAATAACCACTTAATATTCCAAATAAATGAGTGATTAATTAAAGACAAAAATGTATTAATTAATCATAGTAACAAATTAGATCTAATTAATAACTTACTAACGACATAGATATGTTTCCGTATGATTTTGGGATTCACTTGAACTTAATTCTTGTATACAACTACACTATCGGTGAACGCTTAGGTACACGCCATGAGCACCATGAGCACGAGGCTTAGGGATAGAAAGAAAAAAAAGATCCCGAAGAAAATTAAATAATCGATACCTAATCTGACGACAGGTGATGTAGTCTACAAGTTTTTTTAGTTAATGAAAACTAATTTAGGTTTATATACAACCGTAATTCTTATCATCACATTAAATACCAAAAAATACTAAGATTCAATTTGTTTAAAACGAAGAATACAGTTTTAAAAAATCTTACTTTTCTATGATCAGTTACATTCATTTTCACACCATATTCCATTCGCCATTCGACAGTAGCAACAAGAGAACATTCCATAAAACATCAGTCTCGTCTGCAAGCGCACCCAACCAGTTGAATTCGAGCTTTCAAGTGGAACAAAGTCTATTTTCGTTATGAACGCAATAACAGGTGGATCGTTACCCGTGAAAGGCAACCAACGCAGTCCGTATCAATTTCTCTGGCAGCGATAACATTTTTGCACGTTTACGTGACAGAAAATTTATATGGCCGATTTATCTCTTATTCATATCATGTTACTTCGAAATTGTGTGTTATCGCATCTCTATGACATGCTCTCTTGTGAGTTTCTAAAGAACAAATTATTGAACAGACTCAATCGACAGTATTGGAGAAAAATATTGCACACAATTTTATTGGTACTTTTTATTTAACGTATTTTGACTTTACGCTCTTGTTCTCATCCATTCTTAGTAGTCGTTTAAAGACTCGTGAAACATTAGAAGCTGTATGCTAGAGTTATGTAGATTAGTAAATAAATAATCGATAATAAAAACATATTTATAGCACACTTCCAAACTATGTATCCTATTATTATCTTACAACAGACAAAAATTACGTAGGTGAGTAAATTTAAATCATAGACGAAATGCAATATCCATTAGCGGGAGCATGTTTTGCCCATAAAGAGGGCGTGACCGCAGCGGCTGCAGTGAGTTGCAATTTTCAAGGTCATAAATAATACACCCTGAACGCGATCCAGGCCGCCCGCGTTAAACCAGCTTTCACCCATATTTGTTATATTAAAATGCCTACGTGGTTTATTCGAGAGATCTGATATGGTGATAAGGCTTTTAAAAGGTTTTTACATGTATGTAACGTAGATAGAGTTGCAGAATAATTAGTATGACAAGGATGAAAAGTACGAGTGTTAATCATTTGAAGGATGTAACTTTTGTGTACGTTCTTTAATGTTATCATGATATCACATTGCATTACCATACACATACCCAATAAATAGATTGAATTGTCTGATATTTTTTTCTATTAAACTTTAAGAGACACACAAGCAACTCAACCCTCCAGTTAGCTTGAAAAGAACATCGATTCGATTATAAACGCTGCAAAATCTCATTTATATTTTAAGGTTGCATGTACATAGCGAATCAGCAGCTATCACGTAGCTGCCATTAGACTATGATCCGTCTAGACTAAGGTTGCTATTGTAAATTATTCAAATGCGTGTCTTCGCCCCCAGGGCCGGCGTTTTGGGGTCTAATCAACCCCGAGTGGTCGCTGTGCAACAAAGGGCGCCGCCAATCCCCCGTCAACTTGGAGCCAGAAAAATTGCTCTTCGATCCCAACTTGCGCTTTTTGCATATCGATAAACATAGAGTAAGTATCCTTGAAGATTGTGTTTTAGGGATAAGTTACGTAAATAGTATACATTCATGAATGTTTCAGCTGATTTTTTCGTTTTTATGTTGTTAATGTTAACTGTAAATATTTGACAAGGAATAACTTCATTTCTGTATAAATGTATGAAAAGAATAAAAACACAATTGATAATGTATTTTTTTCGAAGTTATAATTCTTAAAATACTTTAGAGTGGGTGTTGATTATATGCCCGTAACAAGCAAAAATTAAGAGCTTAAATTGAGACGGATTGAGACAAATTGCCAAAGCCTGCTCTTTGGATATTGTCTTTATATATACATTAATATGAATTGAATACATAAAATCTTTTCAGCCACCTCTGTTACACACCAGACTAGCACACAAGTTGCGGTTATATTAAGTTACGATTAACCTGTTTGACTGCAATTATTGTTAATAAATTAAACACTTTATTTAATCAAGATCAACGATTATAAATAACACCAATTAAGTTAACATACTTTATTATAAAACACGATAATGTGATATATTCAATTTGTTCTAAGACGCGTTATAATATTCCCATTTGTTGCAGATAAATGGCCTCATCACAAACACGGGGCATTCTGTTATATTTACGGTAGAAAACGAGACGAGACATCATATTAATATAACGGGTGGGCCTCTCTCCTATAAGTATCAGTTCCATGAAATCCACATTCATTACGGACTACACGATCAGTTCGGTTCAGAACATGCAATCAATGGATACGCTTTTCCGGCTGAGGTAAGGAATATCGATGTAACATAAGTACATGTTTCATAATGAATAATGGGTTAGGATTGTTACTATTATATGAGTTCTCAGTACTGTTACAGAAGTACTCACATATGTACATTTAAGGTTTTAATGTATTAACACAAAGTAGATAATTAAATTACATCGAGTATATAGATTTTGTATTCTGCCTGGCTGAGTACATATTTCAAATGCTTAGGCTCATAATATCTACAAATGCTACAAAAAATAAATATGGTATTGTTGTTTATTTTCGTAGTTACATTTTTAATTGGTAGGAGTAACTTATTCTCTTGTCTTGTTTAAATATGCACATGTTTTGTAATTATAATCCATTCGATTTATATTTTATTAAAATTATGTATCCTATGTTTATTTTGTAATTTTGTTGTTTCTTGTTTCTAATAATAACAAAATACTGGCTAAAAATAACAACTTTTTCCTTGCGTATGACTCTTAATTTGGATATGATATTTTAATAGAATCATTTTTGTTACAGATTCAAATATTCGGATTCAATTCCCAGCTCTACTCAAATTTCTCAGAAGCTCTACACAAAGCTCAGGGAGTTGTCTCGATTTCTTTACTTCTTCAGGTAATAACGTCATTTGATATTAGTCCATTTAAATGACCACTGTAGAAAAAATATTTTTTGTACTATACTATTTCTAAAGTTGTATAGTGTCTTAATCCCTTATCTAGATATGATATTGCTTGTTATACAAAAATTAGTAACTTTTTATCTATATTATATGTTTAAAACAATCGGTACATTTTATATTTGAGTAGACGCAGTTATCATACATTTATGAACAATAAAATACATAAAGCTTCTACAGCAATCTTGTTAATGTTCCTTAAAGTCGTTGTAATCAAAGCCTATATCTATTAGGGATTCTTTTCCCTCGCTTTACGTATTCGAACTTTAATGTCGAACGAATGCTACGCGCTTTTTCAAAAGCGAGCATTAAAATTGAAGCCAATTCACAAGTAGTGAAAGCTGTCTATATATCACGGCCAAGCCTATTCAAAGCTTTCAACCAAACTGTATTCCGTTAATTAAGGAAATTGGATTTTTCTACTTGCTATTGGATTAGCAGGCAAAGCTATTAGTTCAAATTAAGAGTCGGCTGATAGTGAGGTGAAAAATAAACCACGGCCAACTCCCCACGGTTCATTTGTGAGCTGCTAACTAGGTGGCAACAAAGCGCATCACTACGAAGCTAATTTCACACGATATACTCATACGTACAATAACATAAGTAATAAGGTAAACAAGTATTGTGCTCATTAACGCATTAGCGTAAATAAGATTATTCACGTTTGTATCATTGAAGTACTTAGCTACCGATTGTGTATGATAAGGTGTATGAGTGACGAGGAAGCGAAAGTGGTTTATCAGAATCGGGATAGATGGGGATCCGTGATCTCTGGCTACCCATCTACAGGGAATCAGGCGTGATGTGCATGTATGTATCATTTACAAGTTCAGGTTACGATATGATCTACGTACTTTGAAAAGAATTTAAAATGATAATAGACAATATGAGTTATAATTTCTGTACTTTCATGTGCCTGTAACATTATTAAAATATTCAAAGGATAGTACTCGATTCGTTACCATATTTCATTTATGTCTTTAAATATGCAAAATCTTGAATAATTTAGTATGCAAACTAGCGGTGTGCAACTTTGAGAAAGCAAACATCGTCAAACGTTGTCGACCACACACAAAATTGTACTTTAAACATTTGAACGTGCTTAAGAACTACAAGTTACTGGCAAACGAGTGTTTATTTTCTGCTTTAATTAGGATGTAGATACGGAGTGAAATATTTTAATATACCATCAAGTTAATAACGCTTGGTGAACCAGAGACAAATAATTATTATTACATTCACATATTTGTATAATATTATACATACTAAAATATTAATAGCTATAAGGTTTTCGGTCCTAATCGATATCTTTCTTTCAGCTTGGAGACCTGTCGAATCCTGAGTTAAGAATATTAACAGAGCAGCTAGAAAATATTAAATACGGTGGTAAGTATTATTAAAAGTACTTTTTTCACAAGACTTTTATTAGAAAAACATTGAAAGAAAGAATATGTAATATGCTAAGTTAGCCGATCTAAATACTGATAACCTTGCGTGACTAAACAACATTTGCTATTTGATTATTTTATAGACTACCATTAATTAATATTAATCCTAAGGTGCTGAAATGCCGGTGAACAAACTGTCCGTGCGGGGACTATTGCCGGACACTGACTATTACATGACCTATGACGGCTCCACAACCGCACCCGCCTGCTTTGAAACTGTCACGTGGGTTGTGATCAATAAGCCTATTTACATCACAAAACAACAGGTAATTCGAATCACATGTATTACTTATAGGTTATGCGTCCTTAATTATTGAAAGGTAAGGATAGAATCTCCAGTTTAAACTGATTCAGGTGTGATTTATGTATGTATGTATTAGAGTTTAAAATAAAAAGGTTAAAAATAAATAGTTAATAGCGTTAATGTAATACTTTGTTAAGTGAAAATTTCAGTTATTTTGGTTTTAATCGAAATACAATATTGTACGCCAGGAGAGGCAGCCCATGCTGATACTAAGTAATAATTGTACACCCTATTAACGCATGTGACACAATAAAGTTTCTTTGTCTTTGTCTAAAATTAGTGGAAAGGTTGATTATTAATTCTATTAAACCCCAATAAATACTAAACTTGACAATATAGTAATAAAATATCTACACAAAAATAAATAGTTATCAATACACAATCCTAAACACAAACAGGAAGATTAAATAAACTCCAAGTGGAATAAAGAAACACGTTTTGAAATTACGAATATAATTCACGCCTAAAAGAAGTGGCTTTTACTACAGAACAAGACCCACAGGTCATCGTAGGTCACGTTTCGCCTGAAATGTTCTTCCTTTCTCCATGAATTCACACTTGCTGCTCTTGTTTACAGACCACTGAGCCAAACAGACGAAACCACTTTACAACTGTCTTCGTTACAGATCAATTTAGAACAAACATAATTATGCGTATTGGTTACTATAATATTTTTATAGAATAACGGTTACATTTGTACTTTATACATTTTTATGGGTTTGTTTTTGATATATTTTGAAGAATATTAAATAAAATCGGGATTTTTCTTTTCTGCCTGTATTATCTAAAAGAAAAGATAGACGCATATGTCTATGTAAAATTATTTTTACTTTGTATTACGATAAATAAATACTATTCCCCCCTTATAACATATCATTCACTTTAAACCCCACCTTTACCCAACTCCATAAACACTAGTCTATTGGGAGTCGTGCATTTTAGTCGCAGTAATAACATTTTCATTTGTGGCGCTACAATAAACAACTCACGTTCCCGCCTTCAGACAAAGACCGCCCGTGAGTTATGTACGTGTTAAAAGTAAACTAAAAGTGGCCCATTTCGTACTCCTCGCCGTTTAAAGTACGCCCCACATTATTTAATCAATATTGTCGATATTTGCATATAATAGCATAATTTAGCAAATATTATGGTTTTCTGAATGTTTCAAATATGTTCATCTAATAGATTTTTTACTTTTCTTTCGTATTTTCAAAGTAATATTTTTGGTATTTTTCATGGTTAGGTATATCGTTAAATCATTAAGTTATCAATTAAAACTCTATAATGCACGATTGTTACAAAACTTTGTAGGTGTCTTATTTATTCTATAAAATATTTTATATAATTATGTTTAAAACATGTAGTCGTTTACAAGACACTTATAATAAAATAAACTGATTTTAGTTCATGATTTGTCAACAAACAAGGATTTTATTTGAAAACAATTTTACAATTTCGTTCTAAAAATATTAAAACAATATCTAGCGATGTTATTTCCTCTTACAAGCTTGAATTCCATCTAGAAACAATATGCAATTCCGGGAAACTAAATCTAATCATGGATATTGTCAGGAGTCGATCAAAGTTATGAGAGAAGTTATGTTCGCGGCTCTATAATCAGACCGAAATTGTTTAATACACCATAAAAACCGATTTACAAGGTATTCTCATAGTTGGATGATTCTGCTAATGAAGTGAAATTTTAGTATCAATTTCAAATATACATCCTCACGACTACTATCCAGTTTATAGCTAAGTTAAATCGAATATATCGTCACAATCGTTTACAACTACATTTTTCTTACTTTACAGGACTCTCATTGAAGTTTTAAATCAGATTTTTAAAATTTTCTCCAATCCAAATATTATAAATCAAATAGATTGTATAAAAAAAATATTCTTACACTGAAGAGAATAAAAAACAATTATTAGAAATCAATACCGTCAGTGTTCTACGATTGTGCCGATTTATATACCTATTAGAGCATTTACAAATATAACATAATATAATTTTACCGTCATAATCTGTTATTTTATTTATATCCTTACAATTAATCTATAGTTGTTCCTGAATTACATTCTTAAAGTATTTATATAAAAAGTGCTGTTACACAATTGATGTATCCGTTATAATGACCAGTAGAGATCGCGCCACATACGGTGGCAGTTGGAGGCGTCGCCACAGTCGCGTAATTCAGTGTTACCAGTAAACACGCCAAAACTAGCACTCACTGTGCCATACGGCTCGAAACATTATAGGTTTCATTTGTAACGATCTTTGGTTGCAGAGCTATAAACTCAAATAAAACAAATTAATATATCAAAGTCAAAATATGTTTATTATACTATTTCAAACATGATTAATAATTAACGGGACTTATCCTTCTTATTATATATTACATATATTATGTGTTCCTTCACTCTGTCCGCAATAGACCGTTTAGTCTGTTCGACATAGGATTTCCCACAGCTGCAATCAATCTTATACACACCCTTATATCTTATATCATGAGTATAAATCGCGAATCTCTTAAAACTATTATTTCAAACATGGCACTGAGCATTGTCTTTACATATTTTTTACCGAGGTTAGATCAGCGGAGACCCTAGCTTGGAGAAGAACTAACAAGAAACTCCGGAAATCAATTTATTATAATCACCCTTAACAAACATAAAAATTACAAAGAGTGGGCAAAAAACACAACGCTGGTAATACTAAATTTACTTTTCATACAAAATAACACGCAATGGCGGAAACGTCAAATTTAGTTCCAAGTTTGGCTACTGCCACCGTATGTGGCGGGTACTCTAGACTAAAAATTATACCATAAAGGAATGAACTATATTATAGATCGCGCCACATAAATTGGCAGTAGGCAAACTTGGAACTAAATTTGACGTTTCCGCCATTGCGTGTTATTTTGTATGAAAGGTAAATTTAGTATTACCAGCGTTGTGTTTTTTGCTCACTCTTTGTAATTTTTATGTTTGTTAAGGGTGATTATAATAAATTGTTTAACCAAGTTAGTAAGTTTAGCCACACGATGTTTAACCAAACTCCAAATTTTCTCTATTGTGTTGACGTCACAGTGATAGGGTGGTAGTCTTATTATTTCATGTCCATGTGTTTTAAGGATTTCCTCAATTTTGTATACAGGTGGATCTTTGTTTTTTTTATAAGATCAAACAAAAGTGGCTTTGTCCAGCTATCCTCAAAATAAAGATTTTTGCTTCTTAGCCACTCTTGCATCTCAGATTTTCGTGACGACATTGTTGGCGCTTTATTTATTTGTACAAAATGGTAAGGAGCATTGTCCATGACCACAAGAGAGTTAGGTGGTAAATTAGGAATAACTTTATTGATCATCCATTTTAAAAAGTTTTCCGAATTCATATCGTCATGATAATCTGCAGACTGAGATTGGGACCTAAATATGAGAAGGGCATTATTTATGAAACCTTGGTCTGAACCTGCGTGCGCAACAATGAATCTTTTTCCAACAGAATCAGATACCAATACGCCATCCTCTTCATTACTTTGCCAGCAACGCTTCTTATGATAGGTCGGATGTATATAAGTTTCATCCAAAAAGACAACGGATTTTTTATCCAGTAAACACAATCAACCAATCACACAATCAACCATCAACCACAATCAACCATGTGGCCGATTCTAAGACCCCCTCAGGTACCCTTTCACTACGCAATACTAGTCTTGTGTCTTGAAATTAATTACATCGTATTTGTATAATAAATTAAGTTGATTCTATCCAAACAAGGCTCAAAATGTACTCATGGAGTAATTTGCGCCTACATAAATACTAGCATGACTATATTTTAAAAATATACATTTGTCATTCTAAGCTCCTTTAATAATTCTTTAAACGTCAAAAGCCAATTCGTCTGACACTAACATAAGAAACACTGACTTAATATGAGAAATATAATTTTACGAATATTTAGGAAACCCTGATATCGTTGTTCATAGTAGAATCGAGAGCGCATGGCGTGTAGTCAAACCGTTAATCCGGTGGCGAGCGCCATCAAAGGCTCTCGCCGCACAAATTGCAGAACGAAAATAACAAACCCAAAGTAGAAAATTCAATCAACCACCATAGCCCTAAGTATCTGTTACTAGCAGACGTATGAATTTCAATCTGTTTAAAAATTTGTTTCGATTTCAAATGGAGCTTATATTACCCGTAGTTTAGCAATAGGTCTAATTTTATTTAAGATAGGCCCCGTGCCAGTCTGACACGTAAATAATATATAAACTTATTACTAATATTGACAGAATGCCTAAAGAGCCTATCTATTTAATATATCAACCTGTACCAAATGCTCATATTAATACCACCCAAATACTTTTGCTATAAGAGACCAAATTACACATATATGTCTCCGACGTTGCTTTCAATCCAATAGTCATTGATTGATATTAATATATTATCCTATGTAATTTGGTGTCTTGTCTTCTACAAGTGGTGATTTCTTTGGCAGTTGCACGGGCTTCGTCGCTTGATGCAGGGCGACGCGCGGCACCCGAAGGCTCCGCTGGGGAACAACTTCCGGCCCCCGCAGCCTCTGCACCACCGCCCAGTGCGCACCAACATAGACTTCGACCTAAGTAAAGTAAGTTTTATTTATTTCATGAGTTGGGATACATACATACACATCACGCCTAATTCCCTGTAGAGGGGTAGGCAGAGATCATTGATCCCCATTTGTCTCGATCCTGACATACCACTTTCGCTTCATTGACATTCATACATCCTCTCATACACTCTCGGCGGTTATAGGTACTCCTAACGTCACCTTTTTTCAATATAGCGTCTATCTGACTGTTATATGTCTTAATAGGCCGGCCCCTACGTAGCCGCCCTTCCACTTCACTCATATATATTCCTTTTGTCAATCTGCTATCATTCATCCGCATAACATGTCCAAACCATCGAAGCATGCTCTTTTCAATCTTAGTCACTACATCATCTTTCAAACCGCAACCTTCCCTTATCACACTATTTTGGATACATTTTTTCAATTAACTATTCACGTAGGTTATCAACAGGTGTGAGGAGATATACTTACAATTTACTTAGATACAGACACATTTGAATAGGCAATGGCATTCTGATAGTCATATGCCTTTCAAGAGTAAGGTACAAAATACGTACATTAAAAGCTCTTATCCAACAACTACCAGCGACTTTCTTCAAGTCATCGATCGAACTAGCTACAGATACACTATACAAGTACCCGCAAAGTACCCGCAATTATCCAAACGAATATATATTAATGTCCCATAGCGTTTGGTTGCTAATGTTTCCATCACTAAGCAAAATGTTTTCTTCGGCGTACACGTGCAAAGAATTATAATAGCATTATTTTATTGTTGTTAATTAAATACCCCACACGTTGTTTTATGCAGTTTACTTAAAGTAGCTTAAAAAACTTGGTTATTAGCGACTACAACACATCCTAAAGCAATACATTTAATTTAATTAAGTGACATTAATATAGCAATGTTAATATTAAATATTCTAGTGTTTGCTTATTATTATTTTTTGCCCTAATAAAACGATGACAATATTATCTAAAGAGGTAGTAAAAATTATCCCTTTTTGTTTTAGTACCCTGGAAAAACATGTCCAAGTATGCACAGGGATATGCATTACAAAGGTAAGCGTGACATATATTCGAATTCATTCGAATCAATTGTTTACAGTGATTAAATTTAATCTACCACGTGTCCTAATTTATTATTTTCAATGGCTATGAATATACATGTAACTGTAGACATGTATAACAAATGAATGCGGTTATTATTTTGCTAAATGTAAACCGGCAATATTTTGTACTTAAATATAAGAAAAAATAATAACAATGTGATAAGAGAACAAAAGTTTGTATGACTTTTTTTAAAAATCGAAGGGTCAGGAAGACTTTAAAATTAAAGTTAGTACGAATTTTAGTCAACCATTTTATATAATTGATATAATATTTCTAACATATGGTGGCCACATCCCGTGGTAGCCAAGAACATAAGAAAACGTTAAAAGCGACGTATGTTATACGTTATGTATGTCTTTTTTCCGATAACATTAATATTGGGGTTTGGTGTCATATGAAACATTGTTTTCAAGCTACTAGCCGATCGCCCAATAGATACCATCTACCACTGGTCCTTTAGTCGCCTCTTACGACATGCCACGAAGAACGGCATTAGCATTCTTTTTCCGTCCCAGACTAACTCTGGATTTATTCTATTCATGGTAATAAGTGACTTGGAGATATTTTTATATCTCCAAGGGTATATTTACTTCATAAAGATTAAAGTTCGTGAATGTATATTTTGGGATAGTATTTTCTTTAATATTCATTCTCTTTTTGCAGCAAAAAGCTGGACACAATACTAAACATCAGTATGTTCTTCGCATCATATCTTTAGCTATTAACGTTAAAAGTGTCATCATAAGTACATATGACTAGATCAAGTTATAATGTTTCCTCATTGTACAGTAAACCATAGTGTAGATTAACGCAACTCTTATGATCAAACTTATTATGAAAGTATATTTTAGAAATTACCAGTAACTGTATCAAGTAGTAACCTACATTGATAGGACTATATATCCGTAGAAGTAGAATTGTTAAGCAGATATCATTACATTCAACAATTTTGAGGGTAAAAAAGTACAGCCATTTTGTGAACTCGAGAGTTTAGCTGCTCCAGTTGAGGACTTCTGCGATTCCGATAAACTTCTACGAAATCCGTAGTACAAAGGTGAATGTATACACCTTATATTAGTAGGAGGTATTATCTGGTCTGATTTTTATTTATTAAATTGTTATAAAACATTAACTTTACTCATATCAAAAATTTCGTAGTGTCTCATAATCTCCGGTGTAGTTATTTTAACAACATATCCGTATTTTTATATTTTAGCATAGCTAATATATCATTTATCATTTATATGACTATATAGATGTTTTATGTAATATTTCATCATATCTCATTGTGGACCTTTTGTTTGAATCTCAGACATTTTTCGAACAGAAGCAATTGCTTTTTATATATTATATTATCCTTGTTTATATAACTTGTTATAATAAAATTGTAGCAAAACTATGTCATGTGATGTCAATTTATCATTGCCTAAATAATTTTAATTCCAAACAATATCAAACATGTTTATATAGAAATTGTACGGTGTTCTTTCACTGCTTTTAAACTTGTTTCGAGACTGAGTATCATTATATAATTATAGTTACTATAAGAAAAGTGTACCTAGATAAAATTGTTATGCCGATGCTTTGAACAAAATAAATATCTGAACTCCATAAAATGTTTTAATTCTAACACACCTTAAATTTGACCAATTTATAATTTCAACTATTATAGACTTACATCTGTTTGGTAACAAATCTACATTGATATAAAGATCTCTACTGATACCGCAGTTGGAATGAAGATTTTCGCTTACTTAAGGTAGAGTATCTGTCTATTTACTTTCACTCGAACATTCTGTTTGAATAAAAAGCTCATTTGAATTCCATGAGAATCGGAATCGTCGACCCTTTCGCTGTTATAATCTAATTTAATTGAGCCTCATTCGAAAACATATTCTCACTTAAACGGTGAGTGAAGCGCTTTTAGTTCTCCTCTTTTTGTGAAAGCCTCTCCCTCTCATTGTTAAGCACTCTTCGTACTTATGAATTTTAAAGTATTAAAGTTTTGTCTGTATACAATAGATATGAATTTTACTGAATATACTTTTAAGTATGTTAGCATAACATAAACAACCAATTTTTTTTAAATGTATTTTTTTTGTACTGTATACTATAGTTAATTAATTTACTTGTTTAACATCTATAATGAATATCAATTTAAACTGCAGTGGCCTTAGTGAAGTCGTTTAAGATACTTTCGTTTATAAATCAAAAATAGTATAACGTTTTTCACATCATTTAAAAGCCGCCGAGGTTGTTTATAGTTATTTTTATGTGATCTTTTTTCATAACCAAAGAAAGACATTGTAATCGCCTTACAACTTACACAAATTCGACAAGCTGGAGCGATGACAGACACATACAAATCGATTCCAACGAACTGATAAGCTTCTCAAGTAAATAAAGTACTCGTCTATTTGCGTCGTCACGTCGATCGCCAAACGTTTACGTTCTAGTAGGTTCCATTCAACGGAAGGAAACATATCGACTACTGAATGTGCTACTCATGGAAAATCTTGATTTCTTCAATTGATACCAGTTGCATTGATAGGAAAATATACACTTCTTCTAAACTGTATAGATTATTCATTTTGAAAAACTATAGTATGACTTTCTGGATGCTATGATAAAAGTATTTAAGTAGCTCTTTATAAGAGTATACAAATTTTCTGTTATGGTGTAAATAGGAAAATTATAATGAAGTTTAATATGATATGATTACCATGACATACATTCCAAGATTGTCCCTATAATCAGAGTGCACATTAAATATATAAAATGGAAATCAAGTTAAATATAAACTTAACTCTTCAATAATAGGATACTGTGTGAATCTCAATTAGAACAATAGAAATTATTTAGAACAATCAATAGCTAATCACAATGTATGGATACATGTTTCTATTAATGTATTGCTATTGCTTTAACAGAAGAAAATAAAAGTTCCCCGTTGAGAAAGTTGCCGAAACAAAAAGTCACTTTCTTATTTGTGGATTGTGTTGCGCGCGGGTCTCGGGAGGCCTAACTTCTGGCCGGCTTTCACCGTCCGCCTTCACTTGAATTTCATTGAAGTTCCAATAAAGTTTTATTGAAGTTGCAACCTTTAGCCCGAGGCTTGATATATGTAGCACACATGCGGCGGACAGCGTGTCGCGGCCCAAACTTTTATACTCGTAAATTATTCAACCCTCCACATTCACATATTGTTCTCGTGGGCTATTTACTCCGGAAAGCTACAGCGAACAATATGATCTTTGTCTCAGTTTCTGCCCGCGAACAACTAAGTTCCTGTTGCCAATTTCATTATGGGCCCATGGAACGGTGAATAATTTATCACACATCGTAACTGGCATTTCTGCGATATTTTCGATTATGTTATCATTATTTACATACGATATAATTGTTTTATTTTTCCAATGAGGAAAAGTTCATAAACTAGAGACGTAAATAGAGTGCTAAATAGCTGCCATTCTAACATCATTCACCTTCATCATTGGATTAATATGATACCCTTAATAATTATTGAATAGAGGTCAATTTGTCATCAGTGTTCCTCATTAATACCTTTACAAACAAAGTTAATAATATTAAAAGTGACCAAGCACACATTATTTATCAGAGGTTACGAAAACCCTGAAAGCTACACAATTTTAATGACTTTCATGAGGAGATCATACATACTATCAGTAACACGATGAACAATACGTCAAGGTCCGCCTTCTGAAGAATGTTTTACATCTTGGCCACATGGCAACGTTCCCACGGCCCGTCTGCAGCATGCGATCAAATATTATGCTTCCCGGTGCGAGATTTATTACTTTTAATTATTTTCTTTTGTCCAGCCTCACCACTTTTTCTAAAGAACCATCAGGATGAAAAAGAACCATTATACCGGAGACCTCAAAAGATCATTCATTTTCAGTAAATAAAGGAGATGATACAGTAAGGGTACTGTTTCAGTTGATAGCCTGAATTAAATATTGCACTCAAATAAGAACTACGTAATATATACAACACATTCTTGCGATTACGTACAATATTGCTAAGTACCTACTTTATTATTTAATGAAGCTTCAGTTTTTCAAATTGATCTTTGTAAAAAAGAATATTATTTATCATCAATATTATTTATCATCAAAAGTGATAACGTATTACACAATTAACAATATGTCTAGAATTCATTATGACAGCAATGGTTTATCTGGTCTAAAATTTATTGGGTGATTGTCTTGTAATTTGGTGAAAGGTCTAATTTGATGTATATGGTCTAATTTGATACCTCCAACTTTATCTATACTGACAGAAATTTCAATAAATGTTATAACTGCTATTCTTAACAAATGTGCTACTTGTTCCAAAATTTGCTAACGTTACCGAAACATACATTCACGAAGTAGTCAATACCTAATGTAAGTGTCATCTAATTCTGTTGCCCTTATTAGAGTTAGTGACGTCTAAGAATCATCAAACGTTTCCATATAATGTGTTCCTTCAAAAATACCGGAGCATGCGGAGATCTATGGACCTCTGTAAGTAATTTCTTCGTTCCATTAACCTTCTCTTCCGTAACTGAAGTAGTGTTAAAAGTTCTTCATTTTGCAGTGGTCGGTGAAATACGTTCTCTCGTGTGCATATGCATAGCTCGCTAGAGGCGGTGCTTGAATTTAGATATATGGAGAACATAGCAAGGGCGTTTCCACGGGCTAGGTGGACTCTAAATTCACGGAAAAATATAGGATAGTTACGTCAGAAATAGTTAAACTTTATATGATTTCTTTATTACATGGAGCTGGAATTCGTAAGAACTTAAATAATGAGATGATGTTATATACTCTATGAGAAATGTGCATAAAGTTCTTAGTTCCTTTTCAAATTTTGAAGAGCGAAACTCTTAAACATTTTGTTAGTTTCTATATTTAAAATCTCTAGTAGTCGCCACTAATAGTTAATAATATAAGTTATTCACCTATATCAGTTTGACACTTCTTAATATAAAGTAAACACATTATTGAATGGTCATTTTTTATTGAACTACTAAAGCGAAACTCTTAAACATTTTGTTAGTTTCAATATTTAAAATATCTAGTAGCCGCCACTAATAGTTAAGAATGTAAGTTTTTCACCTATATCAGTCTAACACTTCTTAATATAAAGTAAACACATTATTGAGTGGTGATGTTTTATTGGTCTATTAGTAGTAACAAACACGCCACACTACTCTATTTCTAAAAGAAAAATAGAAAGATTCGAAGATAACGATGTAATAAAATCAAGCGAACCAAAACATTTGAAGCGAATGTTTCGTGCAGATCTCGAAGACATATGGATTAACGTATGGGACTCCTTAACCACGTCAATCCTTCTCTGTGTAGGTGCTCTCATTGGTGTAGCTCTGGATTTGTCGCATTACACTGATTACCTAAGCTTCTGGATGGATTCATTTCGGTGGATGTGTTTTTTCCTTACTTATTGAAAAGTTTTCCGTAGTTATTTTAGTGGATATCACATGCGTATCTACCTATGCCATTAGGGAAAGTAGTAAGGGCGAATATACTATGTATGTGTTTATAACATACGCTTCACATCTTTTAATTCTTACGGAGCTGTCTTGGTTTATATACATATATATACGTAATGATTTAGCGCCTGAAAGTCCTTAGAAAACTTAAGGAATTAACAAATGTCTATCCAGACGTACATATAAACGTTTCTTTTATATGATTTACCTTTCAGGACAAATATCACAGGATTGGTGGGATGTCAACCTATCAAAATATTAACTATTCGCAAAACTTCAATGATCTAACGGGATTCATAATATATGAAATTACCAATTTAATTTTGCAGATGTTTATCTGATTCTTTAAAATTTTACTATATGTTTTTATTAGAAAAAGTGAAATGCGTTGAACAAAGACACCATCCGCTCCCTGACTCCAAACGCTACGAGGCGTAAAATAAGATTTCATGCATGTGCTCATTTGTGTGAACAAATCTGCACGGTTGACGTCGCCCGACCTTTGACGATAACGGGACAAAAAATCGCCAAATTAGAAAGGGTTTAACAACGCCATGAATAAAGTAGGCATGTCCGGAATCGAGGCTTTTACCCCTGGAAAAATCCATTGTGTGGTATAAGTCCTATTTTGAATCGTGCATTCTTTTCCTTCTCTATAATTGTATGAACTATTCAACTATCATAATAATATTCATGCTTTCATCTCTAAGGTTTGGTCCTCCCCGAAAGGAATTGAAGGACATGTATTTATGTATGTATAGAATTTCTTTAAATTAAGTTTAGAATTACTATTGACTAAGCAAGTCGATTTATCCGTTAGGCTGTGTTCAGACGTGCGCGTTTTGTGCGCGTTTTCTGCGCGCGCGGATTCAGCGCGCGTCGCGTGTCTTCCCAAACGCTAACGTTTTCTGCGCGCGCTGAATCCGCGCGCGCAGAAAACGCGCACAAAACGCGCACGTCTGAACACAGCCTTACACTTCTCACGTTTTGCAAATTCAGGTCCGATATATACATATTATTATCCTCTCGACAATCTAACAGCATAAAAGTAGTCCTAAAATTAAATTTCATTGACCAACAGTTTCTAAACAGCTTTTGGGTGACAACAATCATGATTTGATTGCAGCAGCACAGCACATTGTAACGAGTGAGAATGACATCAAACAGCACAAGAAGCACTACTTGGTGAGCAATCAAGTGCATACACTGCTCTGAGGAATTCCCGAGAGCCTTATACCGAAGTGCCTCTTTGAATATTACATTTGCTACTGTTTTCAGTGCTAGCTATCCGTACTTTGGAATATGAATCTTAAATATCTTCTCTAAATTATACACTTGGGTGAGAAATAGAAAAGAACAAAGTGTTTGATTACCCTTTATTAATGATTGCTTTTCTTATAAAGTTCGGGTATGCAAACACTGTAAGTTAGCACTAATTTTTAATATGGAATTTACTGTTCATAATAATTTTATTACGATATATATATAGTTTTAACACAAAAATACGGTGAAAAAGGCGTTAATTTACATTAAATAATTATCAATTTGTGGCAATTAACTTTAATTTTAACCATACTACGACTAACCAAAATATAATTGAAGCCATGAACAGTTTCGGCAGATTAATGGAATTGGTTATACAGAAGATGCGAATCGCCAAAGTACTCAAATCGTCCGATAGGATAACTGTTTGTGTACGAGATGTGATTGCCAACATTGGCTTTCAAACCTAAATAAGTTACGGCGAATGGAAGTTTGACTTGGAGTTGCAGATCAGTGAACTAAAACTCATAGTAAGCATTTTGTTAACTATATGCATTGATTATCATTATTATATATCAAAGGAAAAGCGAGCTAATATCTACATTTCACATTTAAAAATAAATAATATTTATCATTCGTGATTCACAGATCGAAAATAAAACTATTAAACAAATTTTTCTTAAGAAGTAAAAATAATGAAACTATTTTTAATAGTATCAGAACATAAATAAACGAAAATAAAAACAGACTCATCATTGTTGACACAATTATTTAATGCAAAATTTTTAAATAATTGCTTACTGTTGTAATTTGAATAATATCTGAAATAACTATAAAATTAAAAAATACCTACAAAACTAAAAATACCTATTCCTAAAATTACTAAATTTTCTAAGCCCGTATTATTGTTTAGGTAACAAATACATCGCATTTAATTGATAAAAATCACTAGATGGCATGATAAACAAAGGGCACGTGTCGTGGTTGTACCAATGTGTTATTATATGAAACGATTCATTAGCCTTTGTTGAGCTGTCTCAGTAATTAGTGCCAATTAACTGAGTAACCTCAGGCCCACGTCGGTTGTTGGTACGTAACATTAAATGGAGTGATGCCACCGTTTCCATTAACTCTTTGTCTTTGATTTTGCTTTGAATAGGTTCAACTTAATTGGAAACAACACAGAACAAACGATTTAACTATCGAAACTATTGTTTGTTAAAGAAAGGCTTCGAAAATAAATAAAATTGGAAAGACTTATTAAAAAACTAACTTCTTTTGTTTATTTTAATATTAAATAAATATCACTTCCAATAAAAATTTCACAAAGCTCCAATTTAACCGTCATACAATATATTTACATTGCTTTTGTATTTCTTAAAATCACAAATTATCAGATGTTGTATTTCCAAAAAATGTGCCATTTAATAAGTGCTGTAGTACTAATGTTCACATTCAATAAATACTTCTTTAGAATTATTTTTCTTCAATGTTTCACACGTAAGTTACGAAATTACAGGGTCTAATATAGTGTCAAGTTACGTAAACGCTCATGTCTAATGTGTGTGTGATTAATCATGTTTAGCAGAATCCATCCCTTTGTTGTTCCGTCAATTAGTTACTATGTCAATTTGAATACTCTGTCATACACGTGTGTTACTTCCGCAATAAGTGCTTTTATGTGACCCCTCACACAGATTTTATTGATTGTCGGAAATGTAGACGGACATAAATATTGAATATTAATATAAACGTTACGACAACCTCTCGAAGCGTGTACATAAATTTTATGTATTTAACAAACGGCGATTAAATTTCATAATTATAAAGACAACAATAAAATAGTATTTTATTTACATTGACGTCCCATAAGCTGCATCGGTCACTGTCAGAAAAACCATCACGATCGGGGCGAAAATTATAATGTAGATTTTCAATCTAATTCACCATTACTATCATAAGAAAAATTTCCACCGGAGACGATTAATAACAGCAAAAATAAATAAAAACACTCTCCAATGTAAAATAAATTACTACGGAGCGTTATGAGCTCATAATGCCCTTTATGGCAGTAAAAATATTTTCATATGTTATATTTGAAGCAAGTGTAATCGCGTTATCAAGATAACGTTCGTGCAATCACCTTAAAGCCATGTATTTTATTACCCCAGACGGGCGGCTGCTGCCTTCGCAGTGGAATGCATCGCCATTTTTACACTTTACCTCTATTGTTATAGGTATTTCCTCGTTTATGACACTATAAAAGCGGAGGTGTTGGCCACTACGAGTAATGAAATCCTTTGTTCAATATTGAATATAGGAAAGGTGATAACAACACAAATACCTAGTAACAAATTATTTTATGTACGGTTTTCCTGTTTTATATAAGAGGTTATTTATATACGTAATTTTATTTAAGTACGATATATGAAATTACATGAATAATAATAGATTAAAACAATTTTCTCACTTTTATTTAGAAATATAAATTATTGAGTATTCGACTTTTTACAAAGAATACAACCAGTTTCGATCTCTTCAAAATCACGGAAAAGGCCATTTAAATGTTATTGAGATCACCATATCCAGAATAACTCACTTAAACCCAAATTTCATGCTAAGATAGATCAAAGAGTTGTAGACAAAAACTGCTGTCCCCGTCACCACAGCTACATTTGCCTACAACTTGAAGCAGCTTCGTTGTCAAGTGCTTTTGCAAGCCGCATACTCCGAAAATATTTATGAAATGTACACTTTAAAACATTACCTAAACAAATAGGCAAAAAAGCGAAACGTAGTGCAGCATTCCGGGCAGCTAACTCAGCAGGGATGCGAAGAAAAGTTCCCGAGTCAAAAGCCAGCACGAAGTTGGCGTTTGCGTCAGAATTGCGAGTGACAATATGTGTTGGGGCGCCGATTTTCGTGCATTGTGATATTGTGAGAGGTGACTGGTGTCACTAAAAAATATTAAATATTGAAATAAATTTTCGTTCTGTTTCAAAGCTAGGGTACAAAATAAACAGCAATTAGAAAACAAATAAATAGTTTCGTTTTAATAAACTTTTAATTCTAAACGTATTTAAAAAGATATCGAAGAGTTTCAAAATAAATGCTAATACTAAAGAGCCTATGGGTTTGAAACCAACCATTACCTTACCTACCTACAAACATGAATTGTGAAAACTATAGATACAAATATTACGTACTTAAATCCATTATCCACATTTTTGTATTATTTATTTACATAAAACCATGCGTCTAAACCTAACGTTTCCTAAGGAGAATCAAATTCCTGTGCACACTCTCTAATCCTCTTTCGCCTCACTTGCCGAGAGAGAGTGCTAAAACTTAGTTCACATTGTGATTTCCTCCTGAAAAATATATAGAGAAAACACGATGTTACCTAGGCGTTGACAATGATATATTATTCAGCCGGTCCTAACTTGCAGTAAACAAAACCGGAACTATATCTGTAGTTAGTATATGAATGTAGTATGTATGCAAACAAGTCATATGTAAAACAATATCATCCCTAAAATGGGTAGCAAAAACGCTATAGTCAGTTGCATATAAGTTGAATCTAAATTTAATGGAATAATGGAAAATTTAATTGAAAATGATAATGTGATTCCCAATATATTATACAAGCGATTTTCCTTCACAACCATACGAAAGGAATACAAGCGGGTACCTGATATAGGTTAATAACTTTTATTACCAATAAATTCAAAAAACGGTATAATGAATTACTCTAAAACAAATCCAAGTAAGAAAAACTCCAAAGGCCAAAATCAATGACTACGAACGGCTAATCTAAAGAAAAGAGACGTCGAAGCGATTGAGTCAAAGTGGGTGATCGTCGCCAATCGCGGGCAGTTGGCTCCGGTGCATTTGATCGGTCGCCTCAGCGGGTTTCTCTTTTTAATATGAGCATCGATTCCAATTACAAAAGATCAAAGAATGGCCGCTCTTTGTTCAAACGAAAGATGAATTATTCAGAGAGCTGGAAACGTTTCAATTGGCCTCTTAGCAAAAAATAGGAAGGAAACGCGCCGACTCTCTCTCTAAATTATTTTGTCTTTATATCTGATTTGATTTCAATGGTTCAGGACTATTGATTCTGTACATTTTTATTTTATTCCGTTTCCTCTATCATTTTGAATTAGCTATATTCTAAGGAATGTACTCGACATTCGCGATGTCTGAAAAGGATATAATTTCGGTGCTGATTGTCATGTTTTATTAATTTGCATGCCATCACATAAGGCAACAGCGAGTATAATTATTTATGCTGGCAATTTGCACGTCGTCGCGTGAACTTGCTGCTTGCATCATTCATCAGAGGGCGCCACCGTCGTCCTCCTCACGTCAACATGATGAATTTTGAACACGATTACTATCTTCACAAAATATTTCAATTACAAAATCCTTGTATAGCTTAGATTCGTAATTATAATTTTAAAAGTAAAACTTAAAATCAACTGATTTTCGGATAAACAGAACTAATGAGTAAAAAGAGTAAGTCAAATGAAATGCAAAAAGAAAGACGATATATTGAAGGTCTATCTCACTCTTTTCTGCTGAATCTCAATAATCAAAGGAAGTCCCAACGAATCGAAGCTAACAGTTATTATTTCAAAAATAAAGGAATTAATGTATAAAAGTATATTTATCCATAAGAATATCCGCAATGATAGGTTCGCCCCCAGAGCAAATCTTGAGAGCGAAGTTTCTGAATCGGAAACAACACCGTTTGAAGAGGCCATTAACAGGCGAAACGGTGAGAATTTCCCAATCAGGCCCTTTCTAAATTGGAAAAGTTTTTGTGTCCCTCCAAAAACCAACATAGATATACGCACAATCCCACTTCCAAACCATAAAAAGTTTTGATCCGGGTGCCGGGACTTAAAAAATAATATTTTAATTACGACTTCGTAATAAGTTCCGTCAATAAATTCAATTCAGGTCGAATGTAAGTGACATGTTGAAATATCCTAGCCATTCTTTCAAAAATTCGATAGTAATTAAGATAACAGCCTTGTCATTTACAAATTTCACTCAAAATTACAGAACGTAGTTACATAATTGCATCGTACACCAACAAGGATAAAAGCATCAAATTATTTCATAATCATTTATATGTCATATCATGATGTGTATAAACATAATGAACATTACTTCTTTAGTATTATCCAGTAGTGTTCGTGTACTTAAGTATGTTAACTAATCAAAGCTTTATCGATTTATATTTTTCTATAAATAGGTATATGGATAAAGAAATGCTATATTGAATCCAATGTAGTTAAGATTACATTTTTCCCCAAAACGTTGCTAAATTTACGGTCTGAATGGTGCTTGAACAGGAATTAAATAAGTACGAGTATATTATAAATTCTGAACAAAAGTGCTCTTATTCAGAGACAAGTGTCCAAAGCTCTTGAGAAAAGGGTCTGCCTACTTAAGGCCTATTTAGCATAAATGTGTCATCGGTTATATTTCTAATGTGAATAGAAATAAGAGGTAGAATTTTATGTACTAATTGTATATAAATCTTTTATTTACAATTTCTACCAGTACTAAGACGAAAAAGAAGGACTTATAGAGCAAAAAAAATACATCGCAGGATTACAAGCTAGACAAATATGCCCGTGATTTCCACAGGGACCTATTTCATACGAGTAATTGTATACTTTTGCACTGTATTCTTGGAATTCTTTTATTATAACTCACAGTATGTGAATCTTTTTACAGTACTTATATTTAGGACATTAAATATCTGCTAATCCTCAATTATTAATATTTATATCTTCTTAGATCTATCCCACAAAGCAATGTCTTTATAAGAATTACCATAATAACACCAAAAGTAACTGGATAATCATGCAAAGCAGGTTCCGCTAATATTTTCGCTCGGCAGATACAATAAAAAATTAATTTTGTGTAATTTAATTCTTATCGCTCTTAGCAAGACTGTATCGGGGAAGAAATTCTGTAAATTATTCATGAGTAAAAGTTTCAGCGAGACGTGATTTTTAAACCGACATTTGTAAGCTCACTCCGCTATCAAATTATGAGGCTTAGCCAGCCATTCGTTGAGATAAAGCGCAGTCAAATTTCACCGTTTTAGTTAATTTTATAAGATCATAATTTGTAAAGATAAAAAATAATAATTCTATTTCATTTCATCTAAATTAAATACTCTTAATTTTTTTATTCCTAACAATGTTGAGGTTCAAATGAAACTAAAGTTTTAACTTATTCTAAGCTAGAATTTATATATAAAACTAAAGATTCAGTCTGATTTAGCTCCAATTCAATCATAATAAATCAAACAGCACACATAAATTCGATATAAACTAAAAAATAAACAACCGAAAAGGAGTTGCAATCATCGTTTATGTTAAGCAAACGATGTTTGCCAACTCTGAGCTTGAAATAAGCTTACAATGCGCCGGGTGTCGACTCGCAAAGTTATTCTCACTCGGCCCTCTTTATTTAGCTTCTGTGTATTGACGCTCATTGTTGTCTATGATACATCGGCAGAGAACCTTCTTCTGCAAGATATGCAACTTTGGCTTTGCTGACTGTACCACAGATTATGAGCGAATAATATATACCGACATTGTTGTCCACATGGCTTCATTTAAATTAAGGTAAATAATACTCGTAGCTATAATCGTGAATAAACTAACGAAGGATAAGGTAAAAAAGCCTTTATTATTTTTACAATTCACTGCACGTTTCTGTGTAATTGTAGATTCATTATTTGTATGCAAATGCCCATGTATGGTTATATGTCACAGGCAACTTCTATTAGAATACCAGGCAGCATCAATAGAAGTCTAATTTGAACCGAGCAATCAAATTCCGTTTGTCATGGCATGCATAATTATTCGATGTGACACTCGTGTGGCAAACTGACACGTCTAATTATTGAGTCATTGCGGTGATAATGGCTTGTTTTCTATTAATTGTCACACTAATTGTTACAACAGTGTGATCTTTAGATAGTTCTTTAATATTTTGTAAATTTGGAATAAGTTCATATAAACATTGGTTTATTATTAGTTACATTGTCTCAATTAAAAAACTATATACATATTCTCGCAAATGTAGATGTAATTTCTTGATATTTGATATTCTGTATTTTCTCTGACTTCTCCGACTTCTCATATGTACCTCTGTATAGTTTTCAAATGAACAACCTATAAGATTTATAACCATTTATATCGGGGCAATATAGGGATACCGGAATATCACAGAAGACACTGGTAGTTGACAATTCACAGCTTGTTGCTTACATTCCCGAATGGCTTAGCGTTATGTGGTCGGGTCACATGGAGTGATCCTTGCGGCACACCGCAGCCTTCTCCGTGACACAAACAGAACTTAATGCCGCGTCGAACGCATGGGTAATCAAAAGTTTGAGAAGTTCATAGGCATATTAAAAATATTACATTTTTTCATCCTATACTGTCTGAAATGAATTTTATTACAATTTTAATTTTTATAAGTAACAATTCAACAAAAGTCAGTGAAATGAATACATGTACTTGAAATATTGAAACATGATAGCATGAACGTTTAAGTTCATTGATATTTCGTTCACGTTAAAACAAACAAAATTATTGTTTCGCAACAAACGAAACAATTACAGCTCAAAACTACCAAAGCGCTACAAAATCATCAGGTGCTTGAAATCTGGAATCGTCTGTCGTTTTATTCAGACGATTGAATTTGTAACAAAACTAACGAAGCAAGGAATCACGTAAACACAAGCAAGACGCGCTGTTTATCTAGAGGGCCTTTGCTTCATTAGGATCCAATTCACTGTCAACAAATCCCCTCCCAATACGCCATTGTGTACCAACAAACAGCTCTTAGTTAAAACTTAAAGCCGTTAATTTGGTGATAGCGGTGAGAGAAGACGGATATTATCTACTCGTTAACTAAGCGCGAGCTGATTAAAAGTTATTCATGTAATAATCTGAATTACACTTATTACGACACAACGTTCATCACTGAAGTCTACATGTATATTTTGCTATCAAGTATGGAAGGTCTGATTATATACTAAACTACTAAGGTTTATAAGACTCCTTTGAACAATAGGCGATGCAAGAGAAATTAGATTGTTCTGGCCCAAAATTATTAAAACAATAAGTTTTATCAATTGTTATGTTACGTATCTGTGCTATTTAATTCCTACAAAAAACTCATAGCAGTATAATTGCAAGTAATACTGTTACTTGTGCATTGCGTTATATATCCTAAACATAGGTAAGTGCAATCGCCCCTATCACTCCTATACAAGGATGTCCATAAGGCAATCCCAAACAGATCTTGCTATCTATACGAGTAGGCAATGAAACCAAACATGAATGAGGTGACGACATCGCACACAAAACCACCCGCATCCGATTCCTCCGTGACATACAGACATCAAACACAAGCCTGATTGCATCCTCTGCATGCACCAGAGTGTGTGATTGTATTTAAATGGCGTGCTGTGCGTTTAAGTGTTATTTTAATTGAAAATAAATAGCTGACAAATGGAAATGTATAAATTTTCATTAACTTTGTCTTTTTATAAGGATATGAACAATTTTTTGTTTAATTCCATATGATACAGGGTCGACAATATATACAAATATTCAGCAAGTATCTGACTTAACTGATTGATTTCAGGAGGAGGACCGTCGCTGTTATTCCACCAGGCCCCACACGTTACAAAATACACGTAATTAAAAAATACACAAAGTTGTTAATCACTTAAAAGAATTTGTTTCGGGCAATTCAAGTTATTTCAGTGTTTTATTGTAGAAAAACGTTTCTATTCACGTAAATTATTACCAATAATACCTCGCTGATCCTATTCGTAGAATAGTTAACCAAAACAATCGTGGGCTTGAGTGTTCTCCTCCAGTCTTCAGTTGACAGTTCCGCAATCGACAAGTCGTTAAACTGAAAATTCAGTCACTAATTGTTGTTCGAAACAGCCAAATTAATTTTAAATACTCACGTACCTCGGTTAGGAGTGACTTGTTTGTACCTCCACTGCTTCAAGTAAATTGCTACTAAAGGATCGTTAATTGTTAAGTTTATTACGATGGTGTAACGAGGACGATTTTAGACTATGTTAGTATTTGTTGAAAAAGGATGCATCACAACAATAAAAATACTTGAATATAAGATATCCGCATAATCGATTTACAAGAATTATAAATACTTAAATGTTATGATCCGTTCAAATACTTGCGTAAAAATACACGCTATTTAGTCAGTAATCCAAAAAAGACAAATTACTTATTTTGAAAAGTTTATTTACATACATTACACTTTTGCAATTTAATTGAAAAACCCAAAAGTCAATATGTTTTCAGGAAACATTGAACACACAATTTCACTGTAAAACTTCGTATTTTCGCCACGTTCCGTCGATCAAATCTAACTGTCGGTAATGGCAGCTCATAAAGAAACACGGGTTGCTCGAACCAATAGATTCTGCAAGTTGCCAACTTTTGGGGCTACCATTAGCGGGGTGCTTTCGCGGTGTACCACTGCCCCTGTTTCATCCTCGTAATGATAGACAACGCCCGACCGTTCATTATCCGAAACGAGCCTTTCACGCAATATTCATTCTGCATACTCTTATGTACTCGTATATAGATATTTTGTCTGCTGTTTCCATAATAGTTGGTATAAATATGCATTTTATTAGATTCCTGTGCCGTAAAAAGAATGTGAACAAACTACCAATATTTCCAGCATGGCGTAAGAGGCGGCTAAGGGACTAAGAGTAATGTAATCTATTTGGTGATGTGCTAGCAAAAAGTCACTAATGATCCATGTTATGTTAATCCTATCAATCAAAACAATCCTATCAATGTTAAAAAGTAATCTAGGAGATTTTATTATGATTCTTAAGTTCTATGCAGCTCCAAATCGGTTAAGGGATGTGTATGTAGGTAATTATTGTATTTAATTCAATAATTTAGCAGAACAACGTTAGTCCTAATATTTATTTCAGTTAAGTAAGCTTACGTTTTGACTAAGTAAATGTCACGTGCTCCGAAACAAAGATCAGAATATATGTCGAATCTTTCCTCGTAAATCTGTCAACGAAACAATTCGCTCCATTTCACGAGCAATAAAATGCTATCAAAGACAACACAAAAAGTATCATAAATATAAAATTCATTTGTATTCTTCAACTCTGGCTTTTAGGCAAGGAAAAGGGTTAAAAAACTGTAAGGTGATTTGGAAGGTAAGTATTTCTTTTCCTACATTAACGTAATGGTTTTAGCATATCATATATCTAGATTCTACAATGTTGGATGCTCTTTTGTGTATTAAATAATACCGTTAAGAGCGAAATTTTGCGTTTAAATATAACTACGGAACAACTGTTTCGAACTGAAAAAGTAAATTACTAAACTTTATTCTGAAGAAAATCTGTACAATAGTTAAACCACAGTTACACTAAGAAAGAAACGTGGCATGGCCAACCTTGTAATTAAGACGTATTGGATCCCAAGAAAATGGGAAATATGTGGGTTCTCTTTACCGTAGAATAGCCAAAGTTAGACAGTTCCAGGAACATTAGTAAGTTTTATGTTTGAACGAAATGAACATACTACGTGACTTCAATCTCTCACTTACTTTCAGTGTGTGACTCTACTCACAAGAAGTTGAGTGGTTTCAAAGTGTTCTTTAATGGAATTATAAATGCAACCAAAAACTTAATGCACTGGCATTTATATTACGAAGTGTGTTAACTTTATTGAATCTAAATGATAAATAAACAGCTGAAATTATGGCAGGAAGTGTCATTACGTGTTGAAGTAAAAATCTGCACTGCTTTTAAAACTTAAATGACCTACATTTCCGTAAGATAAAATACCAACAATAATTTCCTTTCTAACAGAAATATCTTTATACATTTTCGAATAATTCAATGAAAAATATATTAATTGTTTCACGATTGTGCACAGTTGATTTACGTAGCATAACATCAAAAGCATTTCTTTAGAGAGAATAAATAAAAAAGTTTCTTACGAAGCACAAACCAATAGCAAATAAAGCCAAAGGAGAATTTTTACGACGATGCTCTAAATCCACATTCGCCGACGAATGCACATCGTTTCGAGCAGTCCCTTTATTTGTACTATTCAAATTTAATGCTAATACATTCAAAGAACGAATGTGAACCTATGCTCTCACGCTCGACACACAAAAGCCTGATTTTAGTTTAGACTACGACTTTCAGGACATACTAACATGTTCTTGGACAATTCGACTTTTCACATTTTGGGTTTCATCCTAAGTTATTGGTCAATAAAAGAAATCCTAATGTCACTATTAGTTTGAAACATATAATCTAAAATAAACTTTTAAACTATACTCTCAACCCTTGTAGACCCTTTGTTAAATTATAATCTTTTCATTCATGATAAAAGTGAATTAAATAACATAAGTACTTTACTACGGAAATGTGAAGAAATATTCGCAGGTAATGCATGATTAAAAATACATATATAAAAAGGCTTCATAAATAAAAATGCACAATACTGATTAATCTCTTTGAAGTGTATACAGATACGTTGAAATTATACATAGCGTTGTTAATGATATTGTACATATTTTATTTTATTATAATATAGTCCAGTGCCACTCATTTATAAGGTTTTTCATAATTTAGTATAATAAAAACATAACATATTGTGAGTGAATCTAAAAGAGCATACTTTCTTTTTCCGTTATGACCCGTTTCTTTAAACAGGAAGCATTTTGAGTCTGGGTTGTGGCTTAAAAATTACTTTTACGAGTAGTTTAAAACTTTGTCTTAAGTTTTTTCTGTACTTTCTTGTTTTAATGTTTAAAGTGTTGCGCTGAAGTGGCTAGTAATCATGTACTTCAGGGGTTATTCACTCTTAAGTTGAAAGTTGCAATCCAAATTCATCAAACTACTCAGGGACGTAAGGAATATTGTTGGAACGTGAAAAAAATGTTAACCAGCTACTATTCCTCCCAGCATATTGTAGAGACTAGGGTAGTCCAATCTTTCGGGTGCTAACATCTTGTGTTCCTTATAACATCCCAAGTATCACAACCTCACTATTATGCCAAAAACTGACCTAGGATATATATACATAATTATTTTCGTGGTTCACTCCACCCCAAAAGCGATTATAGGACGTGAATGTATGTATGCTATGTTATAAGTGACCCAGCACAAACTCATTGAAAAAAGTTCAAGCAATCCTCTTTAGGATTTTTATCAAAATAATTGAAATAGATGATCGTTTCCAGCGAAGGAAACTCTTCTCAACCGGTAGATAAAGGAATGGAGCCGCGCGCTGATTGCTTTATTTCCATATTTGATTCGAATTGAATGCGTATACAAAAAGGTACGATCAGCGGAGACTTCTCGATGGAAATGGAGTTTTTATCTCCCAGTACAAACATTCGGATAAACGTCCTGATCCATCTAGATAACATAAATTCAGTAAGTATTCGAAGAAGTCTTTACACGCTTGCGAAGGTGGAAAGACAAATCTAGGTTTTTAAATAGAATGTTTCGTCGCTTATATGCTAAAATTTAACGTGTTTAAAAATAATTTAGCATTAAATGTCAAAAAATTTACATATGTATATGCTTACATGCGCAATACAAATAGTAGGTAATAAGCAGGCTTAGTGAATCTTGAAATGTACCGTCTCTGATATTGTTTTAGTAATTATAACTTATACTTCATTAATGCAAACTTAATATAAAATCTGGATGCCTTTGAATAATGAACATAAGGAATAAATATATGTCAAAACACTGAACGAACAGGTATTCGCTCTACTCTTTCATTGTTCATGCGACTTTAATTAAACAGTTAAAATAAAAATAAAATAAAAAGTAGCATTTGAATGTACAGCTGATAGTGTAGGAAAAGCATAATTTATAATAAAATAACTAGCAGAAGCAACTGGTTTCCAGATCTGTTTATGCTTCCCTGACAGCAAAGACGCTTACGTTTTGTTAATTAAAGGATTACGCACGAACTCCTAATTAACATCGGATCCACTTCGGCGAGAGCACGTAAGCACATTGTAGCAACTGTTGAAGTTTCTCTTTGTAGCTGATGGATGGAGTGATACTTCGGAACTTATTTTTACATACTTAACTAAGATGTTATTTATTGTTTTTTGTTTTTAGAAAACTGTTGCAAAAGGCTATGCCAAACTGTCACACAAGGGCTGAGACGACCAAAACTAAATTGTTTTTTTACGAATGAAAATGTAGCACTATTTCTAACTGTAAATTAAAGCATTCATAGTTACATAAACAACATTATTTGTTTAAAAATGCGTTCTAAAAAACCACTAATTATATTATTTTCATCATATTTATTAATTACTGCAAATCATATTTTATTTCAATATGAAACTTAGAATTTTGATTGGAATTTAGAAAAACAATAGAAGTGTTAAACTCACAAACGGTATTAAATATTTAAGGTAGTTGAAACAAGGAATTGATCTGATATCAATCAAATGCATATTTGTGGCTACGACTGAGTTTCAGCATTGCAATATCTTCCTAGTGCCCTAAATATCTTGTTGGGTAAACACGATAGAACTATTAATCCGTTGTTGTATTGTCAACTTAAAATACAAATTATGGATAGAGATCGCGCCACATAAATTGGCAGTAGGCCAACTTGGAACTAAATTTGACGTTTCCGCCATTGCGTGTTATTTTGTATGAAAGGTAAATTTACTCTTTGTAATTTTTATGTTTGTTAAGGGTGATTATAATAAATTGATTTCCGGAGTTTCTTGTTAGTTCTTCTCCAAGCTAGGGTCTCCGCTGATCTAACCTCGGTAAAAAATATGTAAAGACAATGCTCAGTGCCATTTTTGAAATAATAGTTTTAAGAGATTCGCGATTTATACTCATGATATAAGATATAAGGGTGTGTATAAAATTGATTGCAGCTGTGGGAAATCCTACGTCGGACAGACTAAACGGTCTATTGCGGATAGAGTGAAGGAACACATAATATATGTAATATATAATAAGAAGGAAGTCCCGTTAATTATGTTAATTATTATGTTTGAAATAGTTTTTTTAATTTATACTTAGATCATAAGATAACATTCAAAGATAGCTTGTGATAGGGCCTATTTTCAATAAACATATTTTGACTTTGATATATTAATTTGTTTTATTTGAGTTTATAGCTCTGCAACCAAAGACCGTTACAAATGAAACCTATAATGTATTGAGCCGTATGGCACAGTGAGTGCTAGTTTTGGCGTGTTTACTAGTAACACTGAATTACGCGACTGTGGCGACGCCTCCAACTGCCAATTTATGTGCCGCGATCTCTATTTCGAAATACCAAGTTCATCTGGAACCATTTCATTAGTTGATTGAAGTTTAGTTAATTTAGTTAGATCATTTAACCCATTACGCAACCATATTTTTTTAATGAAACAGAAATAGGATGAAGCCAATCATCCAATAAATTACCATATCTCAAGAGAGTAACAATGATAGAAAATAATTATTTCGTCCAATTAAGCCGCTATTAAACTTGGAGGAATTAAAACAATGAGTGTAAGCGAACGGACACAAGTTGGTTCCTCCATTTTGATTTCAATAGCAACTGTGCCCCTGAGTTTCTGGCTGCAACTAAATTAAAGTTTAATAAACTTCAATTTATTGTAGCGACGACGCTGAAAGTCAGTTCTTTTCATAACAGAGTTGCCTACGCTGACAAATTTAATAAGTTATGCTTTGGCGAGGTAATAAACTGTCAAGAATGTATGCTTAACGTCGGAAACTTTAATCTCATGTGTGTGATTAATTGAATTCAAATTGCTGCGTTTTGTTAGATAAATAATGCACAAGAAAACTTATGCAAGTGTATGTTATACATACTCCTTTAGAAAATAAAGATTAAGCTTTTTTATACTCGTATAATAGTGCTGCTACTGTGTTTTACGTAATTTAATTTAATTGCTGTTTTGTGCACATAAGTAAAAATACAATATATAAACTAAAAATGATAACACATAATCGAAATAATAGAGATTAGTATTTCTTTAAAGCCTGTAAGGAGTTATATCCGTATGTATAGCTTGAGGTACTTTATGGATTGGTGTTGAAGAAAAAAAGGAAGAAATAACAATTCGCTGCTTTTATACATTTTGACATAACACACTTAATACAAACTTTGATACAACAACAATATATTGGTCTTGTATATACATGATATTTATCTATAGTTATAATAAATATAGTTATATGTATCATATAAAAAAAATTATACATAACGTCATCAGTAAAGCATAACGATATGAAATAGATGGCGGTGGTCACAAGCCGAGTTATTACAGCGACGACTTCATTACAAAAGTTTGTTAGTGCAAGCCTAAGCCGGCCCGGCGGGTCAGCCAGTATTAATAAAGTTTTCTTACCGGCAGGAGGACGGACGTGATAATTATTTACCTACTGCGCACAGCTGTTTTCTCCCTGGCCCTCATATATTCCAGTATGTATGAGAGCTTATTATAAAAAGTATTTGAAATGTATTTCCATCGCAGTGTTTGAATGTATAAAGTAACACGCAGAAATTAAGTAGTTAGTTTTATTTTGTTATGTTGAATCGTATCAGTGGAATAATTATCACACATATAAGACTTATTTTCATATAGTGTGTAAACTTTATTTTAAAATTTTAGTATCAAAACGGACCTGGGAGTAATGTGCCTACTCTAATTTAGCGGCCCATTAGTAACATGTCCAAAAATTCATTAAGTCCAATAATGTATAGGTAGGCTGCTAAATGACATCCGCCGCCGCGCCGTACAGAGCTCATAAATTCCATTGTTAATAGGCCGGTGCCAAAAATGAAGCAATTTGTTACACGGGCGTAAGGATATGAAAAGCATTTGTTTAAAATAAAATGCTCTTATGAAGCGAGAAAAGTTAATTTAAAAGACTTTCACAGGTTACAGAGATTTGTCTTCATCTTTTTGTGCGGACATTTTCATTAAGTGCGAATATAAATTGCATCATTCATTAGGACATATTATATAGGAAATATCATTTCAACATGTACATAAGGATATTATTATTAAAATCAGTAAGTTATCCTAATCCCTATTAATAATTCATTAGTACGTAGAGTAAAACAACATACTTGGTAAAACTCGGTAAATGCAAAACAAGACAATCATATAATTTACATAAAAAACTAAATACCAACTTATTGTGAACTTGATTGATTAACCCAGGCAAGTATGCAATAGCCTTGAAACGATAACCGGAAAGAATACGATATAACACCAATCTTGTAAATCAAAGTAATTCCTATATGCAATAAACAAAAGCGTAAATTAAGTTAAAGACTTGAAGTTACCTGTGTTGAAAGTGGCTCTTATACACACCCGGCACGGTGATGGCAGCAATCAAAGAAAACGCTCTAATTAACTTTGTCGTCTCCCTTTATTTGCTTTTTCCTTGAGACGGATTTTAAAGTGACCTTCCGATTAGCATGTTTGTTGACAAGTTTTATGAATATCTGGGTAGATTTAAGAGTTAAATTAAAAAAATAGAAATAAAACAAACACGGGCTTTATTCCATTTCCCTTCAATTTTTTATAATAAATATGTAGTTATAAAATTACAGCAGATTGCAATATTAACATAGATGTCAATATTTTTTATAATATTTTTAATTTTATTGAAAGTAATTTACAGTGTAGTGGTTTTAGTATAGAAATTAAATACAAATGTATTAGGTTAATTAATCCTAACGTTTGTGACTATCACAACTAAAAAAAAACCATCTGATTTACAGAGGAAATGTACTCGTAATTTGCAGTTCAAATATTCGCTTCCATTATTTAGCAGAACCTTGAAAAGATCATCCGTGGAAGCAGTCTATTTCACTGTCTTTTTAAACAATTCAAGTGTTTGTTCTCAAATCAGACGGACGTTTAAATAGAAGGCTGCCTTGTTAAGTTTTTTGTATCTGCAATCCAATTCACCCTCTTTGTATTACTTTAACAGTATTTTTGAATCGTTAACTCGTAGATTCGAATTCCCATCTTCTTTCTTTTGTTTCCTCAATTAACTGTTGAAACAACGTGCCTACTCTTCCACTTAGTTAAAACGGATTTTTATTGTCACCAATATCACTTATAAGTAAGACTTACACAATTAAATTGTGGAAATAATTATAAGGTTATATAGAACTATTAATTTATCAATTAAGTATTTATTTAACCTTCATTTTAAGGTAGGAGAGGAATTAAACATGCAGTGTGTGGGTTAAAATCGATGTAGTAGTGTACGCCTATAGAATATAGTGTGGTTAAAAAATAAATAGATAGATTCCCAAAAAAAATGCTTACGTTTCAAACATGAATGTTATGAATAAAAAAGGAAGGTAAACTTTGATCACCTCAACAAGCAGGATAAATGTACAGTTCTCGGCACAAATAAAGACTTGTGCTAAGGGCATCTTTATTACACACTAGGGAGCCACCTAACCGTGAGTTATTAAGGCATTTCACTCCCACTCCCTTACGAGGAAAAACGACGGTTACTTTTGCAGCTTAAATACAAATTTCAGGTAATTCCGAAAAGGTTTGATGTGGTCTTTAATTATTACAAACTTTCTCACTTCATAAAATATGGAGAATTTACTCTATTGACTTTTCTGAAAAATATAATATTGTTTCTAATACAACTATTGCATCATATGACCGACGTTTACAACATTATGCGCACGTGCAGTCTAACCACCTGAATTGGATAAAAGACCGTGGCTAGTAGATCTACATATATGCTAACCGTTACTTGCATGCAAAGTAAAGATACGATTTACCAATATAAATAATAATCTTAAGTAAAAATATTGAAACATCATTACTTAGTTCCAATTCACTAGATATTTCAGTTAAATGTAAATGATATAAATATGTGAATATACATAATATTTATATTTCTCAAGTAGCTGTTGACAACTTGCTATAATTTGTGTAACAAAATCGACTCTTGAAGTTTAATTTGGCAACTGCGTATAAACTTTCAAAAAACTCATAGTGAATATAAAACATAATAATAATTTTTCTTCTAAGCTTTGGTCTCTGTGAAAATATGTGCAGAAAATGCCTCTTGAACAACATTGCTACTTTCCGGTATGCATTATGCAAGAAGCTAAATTGAATATGTAGCTGGTTGTGCGGATTAAGCCCCTACGAACGTTCACCTGCACCAAAATCATTAATACCATTTGCACAGAGTGCAAGAGACAAAATCCAAAATTGAATTTTCTGCTGCCAGATCTTGTTATCTTATATAGATGTGTAGCTTGCGTTTATTTGTGTATTTAGATGAAGTGCAGGTTTTATTATATCACTATGATACTCGTCTTAAATATGCCGTAAATTCACACTGCTTGAAAATGTTTAAAAAAAGAAAGAATTGATAGATGTTTATTAAAGATGTGATTAGTTTTTGCCGTAAATTAAATAAAGTACATAACAAGATCCTATCGTGATTGTTTTGAAATAGGACTTTCACTCAAAACTCATTAATTAAATTTGAATTATCAAGCCTTTTGGACCTTTGATCTTAATTTTACGGAATCACTCAAAGATCTCGATAAGTCACGACACGCAATTTTCTTTATTACTTTCACACCTGGGTCTTTCAAATTTGCCTCTTCTGAATTAAGGCGCTTGATTAAGTTACGCCCATTTGTTTTGTTAACAATACGACTAGAGAATATTACAAGTGTATTAATAATGCATTATACTTAATACAGAAAATAAGTTTCTTCACTCATTTCACTTATATTTGCTTTATAAGTATATACCCAAAGTATTCAGTAAGGTGTGTCGTGTTACATAATACTGTGTAGTGTTTACTTACCGCGTGAAGGCCTTTGTTTGCATATGCAACATGTCACTGACGTGTGCCGTTCTCCAAATATTATATCACGCTTCCTTTAGCATAATAAAATGAGCATCGCTCCAGCCGGCGCATTAAACTTCACTAATGAGAATGCCGTAATATGCGAGCGTATTTTTTCCATGCTGAAGGATAATCATACATCCAGTGTTGACTTCTAAGACTTTAAATTAAGAATGTATGTAAATAAAAAGGTCGTTTTGTAAGTATAAATCTACGTTTTTTTTTGCATATGAACGTCATTTTAGTCTACTCTAGATTAACTTGCTTTAATTTATTTATAGGTCAGTTTGTTACGATTATGTCATTTATCAGTTATTTGTGGCCCACATACACTTAAAATATATGCACATTTAATACCTATCAATAAATAAATAAATACTCTTGCAGGAAGCTAGCTCTCAACGAGTCTTTCATCAAAGCTCGGGTTGATTAGCTGAAAGCGTTTCAAAAATTCAATAACATGTAAATGTCTCCGGCGTTGTTTGGCAAAACTTTTAAAGGAAGTTTCATGACAAAGCACTTGATTGTTATCTGCCTGTTTAAATTGGAATATAAAGAGCACCGATATTGCTTTTGTTTGCCCCGTGAAGCTTTAATTTATGCTGCGAAATTGCTAGGTTAGCGTATCTCTACTTCTATAGATAAAGAGTTTTCTCTGCGTCCTTTGAACGGAGCAATTTACTCTTATATGAATATTGTGCCGTGCGAGTCCGGAACACAAACAGTATACAAAAAGATGTCGTTCTGCTGAGCATTGGGTGGTATACCGGGTGAAGCACTGAAAATCATATTATAATATAATAAAATATATAAAATTATGTTGCTGTACCTACTGGTACGATTAGTATGAGAGATTTTTCAAGTAGAATTAAATAGATAACTGTAACTAAGGATATTTTAAATTCATGACAATCCCAAATAACAAATAAACAGAAATGATTAAAGATATGGTTTATTAAAAATATATTAAATCTTGTTTAAGGAATTGCGTACTAGTTCAATGCTATGAGGGTTTTTAAACATCCGTAGGGTTTTTAAATAGATATATATATATATGTCCGTTTCTTTTTTTGGAACTTGTGTACACTTACTTCTAACATGGGTACACACCCTTGTTCCATGAAACAGTTGTTTGTTGTGCCACGGAATTAGGTATGAGCCTCCCAAGGGAGCTTTCCGTTGTCCAACATAAAAACAAGTTTTTGTTTTACTTTACACGTTTGGTTGTATAAATACATGTTCTTATACAAATACATTGTTCTTTTTAATTCCTACAAAAATTTTATGGGAAGGTATACATTGCTCACACACGTTCTTTTAACCTTTGGCTTGGTCATTTATTTGTAGACATACCATTTCTTCGGCTGCCCTTAAGCTACCGGGTTTGTTATAGTATTTATGTATATGGGATATTCATGACAGTTCGCTATTCCATCGACCATTGTATTGCACATTCCGCATGTTTCCAATCAGCTGGTTAAAATACTATTTGCGTCTTAGATTAGCACGTAACTGCAGACTTAGAAAATGATTTTAAATATGTATATATTAGAGAGTCTTCATTAATACGTATACAGCTTATACTGAAGTACTATATATTTGTGGGAGTTGGGAAGGTACATAATAACTATTGCTTATAATTCTTGTGTTTGATGAAATTATTTCGCTGCCGTGGAATTTCTGTATGAACTCAATCAAATAGCTTATTGCTATGAGAATTTGATCAAAGGCACATTTAGCAACACGCGTTCCCCAATTGCCTCGGGCGATCTTCGATAGACTTTGAGCTAGTTAAATACATAAGTTTGTGAGCGTGTTTTGTTTGTTTGCTATTTTCAACAGTAAGTTTTGAGTCTAAATCAAACACTTTAAGCAAACAGACTATAATACGGCGAAATTGTATACCTGTGTACGTTGCTAACTAGACCATTCGCTTTAGTTTAGTTAATCAACAACTCGTTATAATCCCAACAAATTGTAATCCGTTTAACAACAGATAGTCGATACATAAAGCATACATACATATAAACATACGCTTTACGACTTGTGTATACACAGTCCCTTTTTTATTATGGCGGGGTAGTCAGAGGCTTGAATGCCCATCTCCGAAATTTCGAAGGCATGTTAGGTATTTGTCAATCGAAGCCCGCGTATCACTATATAGACAGCACTGACTATTACCTATCCTGAGGGATAGGCAGGTTTCCTCACGATGTTTTCCCTCGCCGTTAGCGACTGTAAATTATGTACGTAAATGAAAAACACATATTTAAATTTCATTCATTGGCACATGCCAGAGTCGGGATTCGAACCTAGGACTTTTCTCATACGAAGTCCGGGGTCTTACCCACTGGGCTACAGCCGCTATAGGATATATAGTCGATACTGTCTCCCAGTTCTATCTATTTGGAAAAATTGGTTAGACAAACTTTGCACATATATAATAAATGAAATGCCTGATGAACTAAACATATTTCAAAACCAGGAGTCTTGATTAGTGAGTAATTTTTATTAAGTAAAATAACCCAGTATTAGCATATTTATTTTTGTGTTTATATTACTTAGCTTACGCTTAAAATGTGAAACATCAATATTTTTCAAGTTTTAATATAGAAATGCATGTTCTTGCAATATTCAGGTGGGCTAATGTCGGTAAAGTTCACCTTGTGAAGCGAGTGCGGAGCTAAGGCAATCCCATTTGACTGGAGGCAACATTTTCTCGGGAATTTTATTTTCACACAATGCAAATTGGCTATGAAGTTGCTTATCCTTAGACTTCACATAATTAATTGAAACCCAACTGTTTGTGTTACTACTACTATCAGGAAAAATATAAAATATAATGGATAGTAATAGTCAGTGCCTATATACGGCGATACGGTTCACTACCTATCACGTTGGGTGCTGCCTATCTAGTGACACGCGGGCTTCGAATGACCCATACCTAACATGCCTTCGAAATTTCGGAGATGGGCATTCAAGTCTCTGACTACCCCGCCATAATAAAAAAAAAGGAGTGTGTATACACAAGTCGTGAAGCGTATGTTATGCATGTGTTTTTTATGATAGTAAGAAAATTTGAGTTATAACAAATAATACAGCATGCATATGGTTCATTACTTACTATTCGGCTACCTTAGCTTTTCCAAGACTTGGATAAGCAATTTCAATTCTAATCTTTAGCTTCAAAAAGCTTACGCTTCACAAGACAGCCACTGTCCAATGTGATAGGTGTCGAGTCCGTTGCCATTTACAAATACTAATCCAGGTGATACCTAAGTTCCCATGATGTTTTCCGTCATCAAGACAACATGATAAACCTACTTAGATCATATGAATATGTTCATTAATTTAAATGTTTGATATATTATACCTTCTTCTCTAAATTTGGTTCGGGTATGAAGAAATACCTCCCAATATGATTGAGAGCTTCCCTTGTGAGGTTGTCACGGCTCGTGGACATATGGCTTGCTTCCCACAATTCTGAGCCCACTAAAGGTTTATAGCGATCCTTTTACGATTTTGTTCCGCAACAAACGTTTGGGTTCAATTATTTTTATACCTCAAGCTATTTTTGTTATATTTAGATGTTCTCCACGGATGCACGCGTGTTTCTTTTATTCAAACTAAAGAGAAAAAAACATAAAAAAATTGCCACGTGTATTAATTATAAAAAAATAGATAGCGTAAAAATTGTGATTTCACTTGTATAGTATTAGCTCATCCAAGCTGATAACAGATTATTTTTGCACAGGAAGAACATAGTTCAAGAATATGTATTCTTATTGATAATTTTGTAATGTTCACGAAAAAAGGTATAAGAAGAATAAATATTTCTTAGGGTTACTAATTTTCTCAGTCAATGAGCCAAAAATTCATATATATTGCACACATCTTGTGAGTCACTCCGACGTAGCTACAATACTAAGTCACAGAGAGAAAATTATCCAAGTTTCTCGAACGAAGACAAAGTTTGCTCGAGATGAGTTGTATCGAGCAGCTGAGATGTCTTTCTACCTAAGTATTAGTTGCCTAAATAGTTGCTCTTTGGTATTTCGTTCCCTGGACTTGCCGGTTTTTTTTATGACTGAAACAATGTGAATTATTAGTATTATAGATCCTACCATAACAAATACTTTCTAATCATAAAATTGTAAGCCTAAATTTTGTTTGAAGAAGTTTGACGTTCAAATGCTTACCTAAAACAATCGCCAAATAATAACAACTGTTTCTGTTCTTTACGTGTCTGTAGATATGAAACTTAAAATATAAATTCGTAGATTCAGCGTTAGCAACAGGAAAAACAAAGTTAACCCCTGATGCTAACGACATTCACGAAACGGAAACGAACCAAAAAGGTTACATACATATTGAAAAAACAATAACCTTTATGTCTCAGTCTATCAATTCGTAGTCACAGGTTGGGTCGCGCAAAAGTGTCACGTAATATGGAAATCGCTTAGAGGGCTATGTGCGACGACTGCCAAGCGCACTTGACGGGAGCCCCAATAGCAGGGCCCTCTTAAGGCTTCGACGGAATCGTCCACCATTATTGATACAGGTTGTGATCTGTCTATTACGCTAGGAAAGGGTCAGGTTTGGGATATATCGGATAAATGGTACTACATATTTTATTTATTTCTTAGTACAGGTTTTTGACAATTATTTAAATTATTTAGTGGGAATTGCTACTGTTGTTAACTAGCGAATATCTTTTGTCTACGATATTATTCATTTTAAAAAGTAATGGAAAACTATTCACATACTGATAATACACTCATTTAAAAATTTTATTACTACTTAACATAAATCATATCCAGTCTACTAACACATAACTAAGCGCATTTGAAAATAATCACAATAACCACATATGTTTAAATGCAACTGGAAGCAAAGGGATTACACCCCGGACAGGTGAATTAGGTCTGGGAATAATAAACTTAGGTGACATTTCAGTTACAAATGTAACAAAAGGTTTAATGACCAACTTGTGATTTATGTCTAGCCCGGTCTTTAGTTAATTTTGTATTGTAAGTAGAATAAAACATACAATATATTTATCCGACTTACTATATAAAAGACATTAAAATAATTTTCGAGAAAGAGGCACACGCCTTACAGTTGAGCACTTTCCACGATATTTATGCTAAAAACACTCAAATTACAATGCACTCTCACGCTCACGCTTTTTCAAATAATTACTGTTGCGTAATTAAAAGGAGGTACTAGATTGCATGTCATATAAGTTTACTTCAGATTTTATCTACTGTACTACTAGCAGTTTGTCATAAACGAAAAAGTAAAATTTACTTTTTTATTTCACAAATAAGGCTAAATCAATTTATACTTTCACAAATCAGCATCATTTTAATCAATTCCTTAGAATGTACATATCTACCTTGGAAAAAATCTAGTTACATACTGAAAGTTATCTATAAAACAGTCAAGAATTTCCCGAAAAAACTCGGTTTCGTGGATCAGTTTACACAGAGGCAATAGCTGCGATGTGCACAAATAGCCCAATCAAAGGGATTGATATGTTTGACGCATCATCTGGCTAACAAATGAAAGGACGGTGCGTTCACGTGCAGAGTGTCACGTTGCAAATTGCCTCTGTTTGGATGCAGAATGTTTACAGCTCAAAAAGCGTGAATACTAGACACGGCGTGTTCGGAGCACCTGCATTAGTGAGCAGTGACTAGCAATAATTGAAACTATGAATGAATGAAAGGACCAAAATAACATGATACTATTTAGTAATAGTCATATAAAGGTCTTTTACAAGCATTCAAAACACAAGTAAACTATATATGTAAGCACACAATGCTCTCTTTTCTTCACATCTCATTATTTTACAACTGCAACGCAATCACTAACCGCTAGGTTAAAAAAAACATTATTATGATTTATTCTTTAAATATTATGTACCTCTCGGCCAATGTGGTTAGGAAATACAAGTTCCCGATATTCTAACCAGCACAAAAAAAGAATTTGGGCGTTCATTGCATGAGGTATCTTAACTATGATATTACTTTCTCTATCACGCAACTATTGGTAACACAACTATGTATATAAAAGATGACATTTCTATGAAGATAAGTTTCCGAGGACAGTGATCCTTAATGGAGCAGCTGTAATAAGGCTCTGAGGTCCCGAGGCGAGGGCCAATGAAGCGGACGAAGGGGATTATTGTCGGCACCAACCTTCCCGAGATTACACCTCAGACCAGCGTAACCATAAGTTATGATAGCGCTTTATCCTTGTTCTGTCTTGTAACGCTCTATGAGAATATACGGCGACAACGATCAAATGACATAAAAATTATGAAATGTATGAGGCTCTTTGAAGGGATAAAACTTAAGTTTTTTTCTAATTGGAATGTTTTTTCCACTTTAATTTAAACTGCAGTCTTTAGCAGTGGGAAATTAAAATTAAATAATCACACTTCTAAGTAGAAAATTACACATTTCACATAAATAAGAAGAAAGTATTATACGAGTAGTAATTATACATAGCTTTCTCTTTGGTTAGCTTAAGCATTTTAAAGTTCAGCTTTTCAGATAAATTGAATGGAAGAGTATTTTTTCTATTATTTATTTCTATCTAGTCATTATTTTTAACAACCGATTAAACCAGAAATCGGGGTAAGCCTTCAAATAACATACTAGCAGAATCCGTTAATGGACTACACAAACATTTTAATCAGGAGTGTTTTAGAGTGAAAAACTATTATAACCATGATATTTCATTAATTATTGTGCACAGAAAATATTTGAATGTTTTTACATAATAACAATAATTTTTTATTCATTATAGGGTGGTTTTCTCCAGTCTTTCTATATCTTCCTAACTTTTATCATCTAATAGGCAACGTTTAACATTTAATCGTAATGTAGCGAACTATGTACTTATAAATAAATATATAAATACATATTGTACTATAGTATACTACGGTAAGGAAAAACATCGTGAGGAAACCTACCTGTTATGTAAATGGTGACATGGCTGGCCACCTGTCACATTGAGTACTAACTATCTGGTTAACATGTGGGTTCGAGGTGGCCATAGAATTACTATCGTCGCAATTGTGGAGATGGACACCTGAACCTCTGACTACACCGTAAGGGTTAATGGTCGTGAACGCGTACGTATATAGAATAGATAAATGCATATCTAACCAACAGCTAGAAAGCAAAAATAAAAGTAATTTATAATTTTGCCTCCACTGGAAATCGAACGGTTGTCACGGTTGGTATTCAGGTGGTGGACCGTCATGACATGGCTTTAGCAGTCAAACAATCCTTGATTACTTTAAATTTAATACCAAAATTATTGATATATGAACATAACGTATATTAATGATGATTATTAGACATTAACTTTACTAAGCACTAAGTAAAGTAAGAGTAAAGTTTAAATAACCAGTTAACTAAGATCAGTGACCTTGAACTCGACGCATATCTTTTTATTCAAATGTTTTCAAGAATTAATATTGTTTTTGTGATAGATTGTATTTTGACTGACACTGGAAATTCCAACTATTGTTCAATACACAAGTAAAAACATTGCAGACATCTGAACGGGTATCAAAAAACTATCGTACCAACAGTGAGCTGACTTGTTGGAATTGACTACAATTTGATTGAATAATAAGAGACTTTAGCCAATAAGACAATTTACTGTTGTGTTGCTTACATAAATTCCAGAATGCTGACAAATTATTAAGAGTTTTATTTTGTACGATACTATCTTTATTCTTAACTGTTTTAAAAAGTAATATAATACCAAATGGCGTATTAATAATATTACAACTTAGTTCATATTATATGCATATACATAAGTCATAGATTACTTTAATAGTATTTATTAACATAACCACACGCTGATTGCTCAAAACACCATAATATTAACCTTTGTAGCCTCTTTCGACATTCCAATCAGAAGGACAGCTTTCGATAAGTCAATACTTCAATAGAGAACCGTAAATAAAATCATGCTATAATAAAATGAATACGTTATAGATATAGTTATTTCATACGATAGATTACTTGTTTTTGTAATTCAAATTACTGGAATTCAACTATAATAACAGTGTAAATCATAACAAGCCCTATCGGAATTGATCTGCTTATCGCTAATAACAAATTCACGCTACGTAGGACGGCAAAAAATAGGAGCATCGCTATAACGTTTTAGCGAAGTCAATGCCAAAAACCAGTTTGTCTTAGATACCTCTCTTAATTATATGTACAACAACAAGTTGTGAGTCTTAAGTTAGTCGTGAGTAGGAAGCTCCGTATCAGGAAATCGAACAGTCGTGTGTTTCTAGTATAGTGTGAATAAAAATGAGTGAAAAATGAATATAGGAATATTAAAAAGTTTCGTGGTGATTTGGACTATTACGGTGTGCTCTGCAATTGATATTTATTTGGATAATCAAAGTGGTAGAGGTTGGTTTAAAATATTTTAGCTACTAAGAGTCGATTATAAATCCACAAAAAAATTATCAATATCAAATTAACTGTGTTCCCATGCTTTTTGTACTTTAGCTCTGAATCCCTTGAGTTTATTGTTTTATGTTTTTCACCTGCTGTTAGGTAAGGCGTGATAATACTTGGTACCTCATGATAATTTCAATCTTATAGAACTTTTATGAGATGGTACATACCACTTCTGTTATCAATAATAAGATAAAGAATTATATTTTAAAGTAGAGTGATATGAATAATGGCTTTTGGTTATTTCTGTGGTAGAGAGTTAACTTTAATGTTATCTCAATAATTTATTTGGCACATTATAGAAATGGGACATAGAAATTAATGTTTCAATTGTATCGTAGAATACGTAACTTTAAATAGAAAACAGGACATATTACATTAATTTATCAATTTTGTGTTACAGGTCAGGTACAATCCAATGGCCAAAGTTACACAGATCCCATCAAAGTAGCCGTGATCACTGTAAAAGAAGTATATTCCGACAAAAATGGCAAAACCCTTCTGATTGAGCAACAGCCTGAAAACAAGCAAGCATACACCACTTGGGACTTGAACTCACGCGGTACCAACCAAAACAATGGCTGGACTCTCACCAAGGAACCTTCAGTAAACGTGTACCAACCAAACTCATACAACAAGGATGGTGTAGAAAAATACTGGAATTACGAGTATAGTTGGACAGAGAACAACCGCGAGGGAGAGCGCCACTATCCTCCGCCGCCGCCACCGCCGCCGCCTCGCGATTGGCCGCCACCGCCACACCATGGACCTCGGCCGTTCCCTCCCGGACCACATCCACCGCCATTCGGACCTCATCCCCCGGATGGACGACCTCCACCGCCGCCTCCACCACACCACGGGCCCCCTCACCACGGTCCACCACATCATCATGGTCCTCCACCTTTCCATAGACCTCCACCGCGTCACGAAGGACCTCCACGAGACCATGGGGGACCCCCGCGTGATTTCGATGGACCAGGTGACCGAGATGGACCTCCTCATGATCGTGACGGGCCTCCGCGGGGTCATGGTGGACCCCCGCATGACCGTGACGGACCTCCTCGCGATTATGACGGACCACGGGACCGAGATGGGCCGTCACGTGACCACGAAGGACCTCCGCGAGGCCATGGACCACCTCGAGATTATGACAGACCACGTGATCGTCCGGAAAGACCCAGTGACGATTATGATAGGGACTCTTCATCGTATGATCAAAAAGATCGAATGGGTGATCCAGATGGTGACGTGAAACCAGGTAACAAGAATAAGAACAGCAAACCTACGGATACTAAAGAGGATGCAGATTTAAAGAAAACGCTAGAGACCATATTTGGCAATGGTGACATCTTGAGCAACAAGTCGAAAGGGTCAGTTCAAAATGCCTTACCTCTATCTTCAGACACCGGGGAATCGAATGTCGAAGAGCACAAGTCAACTACACCCATTTACCAATTTCAACCAATCACTCCAGAGGGTGAATAGCCAACTAAATTTTAATACTTTTTCTTAGACTATTGAGTTTACAGAATTCTATTTTTTGTTATTTATTTACAGTAACATTATTAACAATTAATTAAATATTAACAATTAATGAAATAATTATTAACAATTAATTAATTATTAACAATTAATGAAATAATATATAACAATGGGCTTTTAATTAGTTTTTTTTCCTTTCAATAAATTATAATTATATTTACTATTTGTTATTTTACTATCAGCTTTTTGCACCCATCAACAATAATATATAATACTTATAACGTATTATATATATTATATTAATAGTTATTATGTATGTCTATAGATGATAGACGTGATCAATTTAATTACGAATACATCTTCTGCTATAGGTACAAGGTGGCGATAGGTGCAATCTGCCTTTCCCGTAAGGTAAGGGCAGTTGTGAATATATGTATGCATATATGGGCATATTATTATAGCATACACCGACATGGTATGGCAGGCAGAGTCATATTTTTTTAAACAATGAAGATGGAGCAATTTAATATTTCAATAAATTTTAGTACTTGGGTTGATACTCAGTTTGCCATACTTATTGCTCATGATGAATAATTAACGGGACTTATCGCGTAAGTTTATATATAATAAAATTACCTTTTATTAACCCGACGTTTCGGCTACGTTGCAGTAGCCATGGTCACGGGCAGACTGACGATTCATATTTCTTCGCCTCCAACGCAGTGTTCTGTCAGATTCTTCTCCGACTACCATAATATAATTAATAAAAGGCGAATCGCGAATCTCTTAAAACTATAATACTTATTGCTGCTTAGGATTTTAACTTAACTCTTAGAATGATACATACATATATTAAGAATTGAAACAAATCATTGGTTTAGTACTTCTTTAATATTTATTCATTTTACAATCAGTTAATATAAAGATGATATAAATATACATTAATAGTTTTTAATGTAAATGTACGAGTATGTTAATAAAACCACATAGCTTAAAGATTGTGTAAAGAGTTCTTCAATTTAATATTTGTTTTAGGATAGCTAATCAAATATCACATGACAGATGGGTTTATTTTTTTTATCTTTTTTAAAAGCTTAGTACCCAGGTTTTTAGCTACACTTTAATTTCACCGATATATTTACATTAATTATGATTAGCGCTTAGCGTACAAAAATATTAATACTAAATACTGCACTACTTCAGAAATTCCTCTGTCACTGTTAGTAACCCATAACGAAACCTGTTATTAGTGTCTGGTACTCGTAATTATTAGTCATTTTTCGGAGATGAGGGTTTTCTGTCCGATATAGATTTGTTAGTAGTCAGCATCTGAAAATGTGAAATAAAGTTCTTTGAAAAGGTGCAAACAAAAAAGACAAGGACATACGCGTTTACGACCATTAACCCTTACGGGGTTGTCTGAGTTTCAGGTTTCCATCTCAGCAATCGCAGAGGTAGTAATTCTATGGTGACCATTGTTAGTCTCTAATGGCTATATACTTTACGAAGCTATCAAAGCATTCAATAACATACGCACACTCCCCTTTTTATTATGGAGCGGTAGTCAAAGATTTGAGTGACTGTCTCCGAAATTTCAAAGTCAAGTTAGGTATCGGCCAAACAATGCCCGCGTTTCTCTTGATAGACAGCGCCCAATGTAATAGTTAGTGAACCGTATTGCCGTATACAGGTCCTGACTATTACCTATCCCGAGGGATAGGTAGGTTTCCTCAAGATGTTTTCGATCACCGTTACCGTTCAAAATACCAATGTGAAGTACACACAAAAGCTACAATCACAAAATTAACAGGACGACAAACTTATGTAAGTTGTAAATGTGTAAGTACAGGCACAATATTATAGAGAATAAAATGAGCGTTCCGCTAAAGCTTAATGATATACAAACACCCTTACCGTATCTAATTGCGTAAATCTTCATATCGTAAGCGATTTCCTCTTATTGCCATAACATCTAATGGTCAAAGTTAGGGTTCTCCACAGCAATTACTTTAGTCCTCGTTCCACAAAAGTAATAGGATGGAATAATATTATCGTTGATGCAACTTGTTTATATTATTGTGTGTTCTTGATCTGAAATAGACACAAATTTTGTTCCGCGAATTATATTTTTCTAATTAACACTAATATCAGAGAATTAAGGTGGTATACTAAATGGTAATTTTGTAATTGAACATATAATTAATGTACGAACACACATATGCTCACGAACCTATATACCTAACGAGATGGATATCATCGGAGAGACCTAATATAAACACAATTACCTTGCAGCTTTATATATTACTACATAAAACTATTCCTTCACCATTGTGAAATGACGCCGTTTTTTAATTTTAATTAGGTACAACTAAATGATAACTATGAAGTAATACGTAGTACTGACCTTAAAACAGCGGACGACATATTCCCATGTTATCTCGGCGGAATCCCGACACGCATCCCAACCTTGGAACCCGGATTATTTGGCTCGCCTTCGTTCTCTCAGTAGTCGTTGTTTGTTGTGATTCCTTCAGTTTTTCACGAAAGTTGAATATGATGAAATCTGTTGGCTTTGCGACGCACACAGCTATTGTGAAAATCAACACAATAATCGCTCTCAGAACGTTCATGTCGACGAAGTGCTGACGACCCACTGCTTCGATATTTACGTCACGATCACGTGCTCTCAATCAGTCAAATATCTCGCGGCATTCTCCCAGGGGACTCAATTTGAACCCATTTTTACATTTGGTGGGCGTGTTCGGCGGAGTCTTAATCATTTTTGATCCGAGTATTTCTTCCGTTTGCGTCTCATTGTCACTTCTCGAATACTCTTGGAAAGCTAAGTATAGATCCTTAAACGGGTTTGAAAAGATATCTAAAAAGGTACCCGTAGTGACTGGAATTGAAGCAGTTTTGGAAAACATACTTACTACACATAATAACACAACACAAATAGGAAACGACTGCATTGTTCCTATATTTTTATATATTATTTTTATGTTAACACTGAGTTTTATATTCACCGTTGTTTAATTAACTCGTTAAGTGAATATATCTGTACGATTTAATCTTACTAATGTCACTAGCATTCCTATGTAACGAATGCAACTGACCATATCTCTGATAAACGGCTGCTAATATATCAGTGTGTTTCCGACACCACAACGTAATCTCTAATGTCTTATCAGTACTCATCGTATCAGATATAAAAAAATCGATGAACTAACACACCTTCACAACTGAATCACAGTTAGTCCTAGTTACTAATTGATAACATTTTTGCAATTATTGTGTGCTCAAATTCCATAAATGACTCATTATGGTTATACCTAATTCAGTTTAGTACATTTTCTTTATTGAATCAGTTCAAATATTGAACGCTATGTTGACCATTAAGACTATGTTGAAACTATTATTTCCCATGCAGTTTTCTAAGAAAATGTGTATTTGAACTGATTCAATAAAGAAAATGTACTAAACTGAATTAGGTATAACCATAATCTATTAAATTACAACATTTTAAGTTCCGAACCGTTATTTTTTATTCTGTTTTACGTATTTTTTGATTGTTAATCTATTGAATATAGTAAATTTGAAAAAAATTAAATTAAAAGCAACATTAACATTCGGTTACAGTACAAAAATGTAATGATAATGTATGGATGAAATATATAAATAACCCTTTACTAGAATAACGAAGAAAAATTGGAATTTTACTAGGATGCGTAATAAATTAATATATATTATAATTTTAAAAGGATAAAATGAAACACATTTTAAATTATTATATAAGAATAATGGAAAATTCATTTTATTTCAAATTCATGCGGAGCACTAAAAACTTCAATATTGGCCAATTAGATTTAAATTTGGAATTTTCTAACCCGATGGTACACACTTTTGAGAGGCAGACCGCACATATCCATCGAGACAAACGGCTTGGAAATTGTTTCTTTCATCTTTTTCAGTTGTAGCATCTCCACTTGCTTGTGTCGTTGTTGCCTGAGTAGTTGTACTAATACCTGTACTCGCTACAGTAGATGATGTATCCATTTTGTTGCTATGGTCCTTATTGAAGTATATTTGATCATCATACTTATTCAAGACATCTGTTTCTGTGTCACCTTCATAATTTGTTTCTGAGGCCGGTCTTTCATCTTCATCGTGGTTCTTCCTAGTCACTTCAACTTTAAACGCGTGCCTATGCGATAGGACTTTGTCTATATCTTGAATAGCATCATGTCTAGCTTCATGCAGTTTGTCTAGAAAGTCTATAACCAGCCCTGCGTTTCCACTATACATTAATGTGGAATATAAAACAGTAAAAAGAAGAAACTGGATCGATTTCATCGTGCCGCGCTTCTTCTAGACAAAATGGAAATGATGGTTGACTACAGATATCTTCAAAAAAGTATATACTCTTGATAACACTTGTGACCTTTCACATCAAAGTTATGAGTACATGTAAATAAGTAACTGCTATAATTACTAATCTAATTTTATCTAATACTATTTACTCTAAATATACAAGTACATTTTTTATTGGTTTAAACATCTAGTAGAGAAGAAATGGGTTTTATGGAGACCTTAATGACTTTTTGTAATGGCAAAGATGGCCATATAAACTTCTGACTATCCCACATTTCATTTAAATGGCATATTGACTATTGGCGACTGGAGTATGGCTATTGAGATGTGCTACACATACGTTAGCACATTTTGACCGTCAGTCCTGTAGTTTCTCAATTACTATTTTTATAAGAAGGTCAAAAAACGGACTTCATATTGCATTAATAAAAAATATATTCTTTTATAGATTTTGAAAATATTTTATTTGCTACTTTGACTTGAAATATAATGAATCAAACTCCATTTGCGCTCCATATTCTGTTCGATTAGTATTCTTAAATCAATACAACGTTACGCCGTTAATCCTGTTCCCGTAAAAGCTGTATAAGTTCATATTGTCAGTCGTAATAAAACTAATTTATATGAACATTAATGTGGTTAATGAGACCAATTCGCTGTAATGTAATGACATTTAGGATCTTCCATTTATTCGGAAGATACCATACATTTCAATTAGTCTAACCTAAGAAATTTTCTTTTAACACATACTAAGAACCTTTAGTAATATCATACTTATTTCAGATACCATTGCCAAAATATAATAATTAAACTACATGGCCTCTATTATTGCAAACTCTTGTAGAAGAAATCAGAAACTTTTCATTACCTTTGAAATATTAAATCGAAATTCCAAAGATATTAATAACAAATATTGATGATATGTTGCTAGTCCATATCCCAATAGCCTTTATCTGCTGCGTCAAGGGTTCCTCTACATAGAAGTTTTAAATTTAAAGTTTTTTTTTAAATTTAAATTTTTAAATTCCAGACTAGGTTCTAAGAATCCATGATAAACACTGGATAGACAGTAACCAATGTGATAGGTAGTGAATTGTTTCACTGGCTATTGCATATCCCGAGGAATAGGCAGGTCTCCTCATGATGTTTACCCTCATCGTTATCGACTGTAAATCATTAATAAAAAAACACATTATTAAATTTCATTCAGTGGTACATGCCAGAGTCGAGATTCGAATCTAGGACCTCTTATAAGAAGCCAGAGAGTTTTCCACTAGACCACAGCCGCTTTTAGATGATTAAAGATATTAATATTTTTTATGAATTTTATAACTCATACAATTAAAATTTCATACAATAAATATTTTAAACAATATTTTCATAATACTCAATACTAAGACGAATGGGATTTGAAAGAAACTTTATGTTAAATAAAAATAACATTAGTAAAAAATCATTTTAATAAAAATCAAACTTCACTTTAACTTATACATAAAATTTTAAATATTGTATACATTTCTCATATGTTTAACTAAACTATATTAGATAGTTTATATAAATATTAATAACTTGTTTTAAAATTACATAAGCCATAACCTTGCTCAAAACATAGTTTATCATTGAATATATAACAAACAATAAAATATGCGATCATAGTTTTTCACCGAACTTTATGAATCAGCAACATTTCCGGCTTTTGAGGTGTCTCGATTTCTTACTCTGAAATATTATATATAAGAGTTAAAATATTTCATATAAATTTGACTTGTGTTACACTACAATTATTAGTATCATTCAATATATTATGATATTTATTTATACATTAAAATACCGATATTAGTATATATTAAGATAATTATTTTCAGTGTTTCTAAAACTAAAAGCTTTCCAAGAAATTACTATATTATTTTACTACAGTGATATTGTTCACTGTGTTTCAAGAATTAATTTACTGTATTTTCTTACTATAGTGATATTATTTATTGTGTTTCAAGAATTCTGTGGCATACATGTGTTAATAAAATAAAAATTTACACATTTTCCTCATTTAATCAACCTATGACAAAAGTTAAAATCCTTATTTGAGTTAATAAAATTGTTAAAAAATTTATTAAAATTCTAATAAAACTTACGTCAGAATCATCGCTACTGTCGTCACCGCAGCGATTCCCGTTGTTTTCCTCCGATGATGATGATGAAGACGATGATGACGAAGACGACGAAGATGAAGATGATGAGCAGTCAGGAGTCGACGATGAGGAAGAGGAAGACGATGATGATGACGAAGAAGAACTGTCGTCTTTGCTCTGGAGTGAAGAATATTTTATTGCATTATTCAGAAACATTTAGGATTACATCTGTTTATGTTAAAACTAAGTCTAAGTACAATACAGACTGCTTTTATTCAATGCCAGTGACCTTAAATTTAAGGAGATTAACCATATTAACATAGATTTAATTTATCCTTCTTTAATAAGAGAAGTATTATATCTAGAAAAATGAACTGCTCTAAAACTGTAATCTGGTTTCATAACAGAATGGATATGTTACTTTCAGTATTGTTATGATAACTACAACTCTATGATACGCCCAACTTTAATGTTGGCAAAATATGAATGTATCCAATTCAGGTTAACTTTTTAAGAAGTTAGGAGCCCATTCCATGATTAGTGTTCATTAAATTCGCAATCGAGGCTCGGTTGACGGGAGGCACGGCAACATTGCCGGCTCAGTGGAACTTCTCCACGAATTGGAGTGTTTTACAAAACCCTGCCTCTACTTGGCATTGTGCTCAACTTTGTTTCGTGAAGGGCCGTTTATAATTGGCATGGAGTGCCTTTCAGTGGGGTTTGACCTTACTGGATGCAATTAAACTTTTGTGGACTGTTGATAAGGAGCTAAGTTTTGTGGTCAACATGGTCCTTCAGTGGCTTATTAGGGCCATAAGTTTCTCCTTTATTAGCAGCCAGACCATAAAAGCATGACCAATATTATATAAATATACTTACGTCACTGCTGTCGACGTCGTTGCAATTGTTTCTTGAATGACGGGTTTTCCTGAAACGTTATCGATTTTTATCTTCGTTTTATTAAACATTGACTAATATCGGAATTGGAACTAAAAAGATCTTAGATATCTCTTTGATGTTCAGTGTTCAAAAAGATTATGAAAATGATAACTTTGAATAGTTATACATATATCATATATTCTTTTTCATTATACGCATTAAACTCCTATTCAAGGACCTGGAATGGAATTTTAAACCTTATGGTTTGTAATATATTTAGACTAGCTATTCCATTTTAAAATGTTTACATAGCTAAGAGAGTTTTTAGTGTTACGTGAAAACTAGTCTGTTCTAAGCTTTATGTACAATGACAGCACAATGTACACCATATACGACATACTTTATCAGCATATTCTAGTTACAGCGTAAAAACGTTTGTAAAAAGTTATCTACAACTCAAACGACAATAAATTCCTTAATCCATATATGTGCTCTTTCTTATCGAGTCTTATGTATGACTAACTGTACTATTACCCATTGATATATTTTGCGAAAACTCTACCATAAAATTAATATCCTAGTGCTGTCCTGTTGTAGATGGCAGCACTAATTAATTATGATGTTAATATTTAGTGGAGCGTGTGTCAAATAATCACTCACACATTGTTACAGGATTTGCCATTAACTACTACGGCGACGGCGACCAGGGTCGTTATCAATATGAGTAGAGTGCTAATCTTCATCGTCGCCTTATCTGAAAATGCATAGGAATAAATTTTATTGTAGTTATTAAAGTCACTTCAATAATACATTATTGTGCGTGGTAGTCACTTAATTAAATATAGAATTACGTTGCAATTTTTTTTATGATATTTAATTTATTCAATATTTACATGAAGTAATATAATTAAACTTTCAAAATAATTGCTTTCTGTTTATTTTTTAATTCATTATTTTAATCATCAATTTTAATATTTTTAATTATTAACTTTAATTGGCAATTTATTTTACACAAAAAATAATAATTAACCTGACGCACTCTGAAATAAATCTAAACTCGTTTTTTTAAACTATTTCAGAAAAGTTTAATAATTATTTTAACAAAATATCTATTTTATTACTATTACTACAAAATGTAAAAAAGAACTCGTAATATCTTCTGCAACGTGGATGGAATAGCAATAGATAATATAAGAGTAATATTTGCTTATATTCCCTTACCTTCTTAAAATATCCTCCAAGCTGTATCCAAATGTAGTCACTTACTGAGACGATGAATGATCCGATAGCCTACTTTAATGTATTTTGTTACTCTAATTATTTTCAGGTCAAACGATAATTTGTCACAATTAGAATGAAGTAACCTTTTGATGTAGTGCATCTTGTTTTGGAACCTTGCAACGCTTTATCTGAGAAAGACCTTAAACTAGATACTAATCTAGGTCCTTATTCTATTTAGTCTAAGATAAAGGCAACTTTTAATGCTATCGATGATGCATTTATACTCATATTCAGTTAATCGTCGATCCAGCTCTAATCTTATATAGCACACAAAAATATCAATGTTTATTACTTATTATACTAAAAATTATTATTATACTAAATGTTTATTACTTGCTATAACTATAACGTTTGTTTTAGTAACAATGTTTTTCATATCTTTCTTCCTAACACTCGTCCATGCGAGTAAAACTGTATTCTGCAATTCGGAAAACTTTATCGGCTGTATATAAGTTATGTGCTAATCAGATCGCACATTAGTTCAACCATACATATGACAGTACCTTTAACCGCTAAGTACACACGTGGATACGAAAGTAAATATTGAAGTGATCTTTAAGGGTTGTGAAAAATGGGAATCCGTTTTCTCTGTCTTATCCTCTTTTAAAAGACGTTTTATATTGGAAGCAACAATCAAGAAGCACAGAAAAAAAGATCGTAACAGATTTTTTCCAATGTTTTTTTTTATTTCAATATGCCTATCCAACAAAAGTTATCATCGTAGCTATAGTTATTTCTTTGCATTTATTAGGACATGTGTCACTAGCACTAATGGAACTCGAACTGAACCTAGTCCAAAACTGATATCACATGTAAATTTCGTAATTTTTATGTATTATAGTTTATAATCATATTTAACTTATGTATATCGTAAGCGAGTATATTCCATTACACCATCCAAATTGCAGAGTTGGACAAAAGACTACACAGTATTTAAGTCGTAGTAGAAATGCTTTATCGAAAAATATTAAACAAGGATTTTGTAAAGACAGTTTATGAGTAAAAATATATTATCGTTATAAGTTCCCTTATTCAGTCTGCCGAGTGATATTGCAAAGCTGTACGTTGTCAGCGTAAAAACAAGCTCCTTGTAGGACAGAAAAGATTTTAATATCCTTAAGTAGTGATGATACTGGTCTCTCTCGTATAAAAGACTTGCAAAGTAATCCTTGTAGCAGCCGATAGACTGAATCTGCTTGAGTCATCGCGACCTTTTCAGATAAATAGGGTCCGCGAAGCGTTGGACGGAGGAACGGTTATTTTTGTAGTAATTTTGCTATGATAAAAGGTCTGATAAACAAAAAAAGAGGAAGAAGGCTTAAATTATTTTTGGAATATTAGAAATTTAGAAATATTAAATAGACTGTAAAAAAATTGCAACAAATATTTATTCAAATTTTTTTATTTTCATTTTTATGTGTTAATGTAATTATAAAAGAGAAAATACTTATACCAGAACAAAAATCAAATTCGAGATATTTATTTCAAGGCAGCGTGAAGGGCTAAGGGTGTGGGGCTAAGGGTGCACGTGGAACAAGAAAGATTTGTCAGGATCGTTCCAGGTGACGTTTGATAGTCTGTCAACCCAGGGCACATGGAGCATGAATATATGTTTAAATGTCATTTATAAAGGGTAATAGATTTTAGTAGCCATCGACAGTAAAGCTATGTAGGTACTGCAAAACTCACTATGACTGTACTGCAACATACAATTGCATGCATTTTAAATCCAATGGTAGTATTAGTTCTAAATAGCAAAACATGTGGTAAATGTAATAACGCAACCAATATTTATCAATAGTTTAATAATACGCAACGCTAAGTACAACACTCTACAACGTGATAAGAAATGTATGTCAAATGTACGATTCTTGTGTAAAGTATTATTTGTAGAACATATCATAATAACAGAGTATTAATTTTGCAGTATATAAATGTGGATTTCAATCTATGCAAAATTAATAATTGAAGTGGGAGCTCCTTTTTAATTTTACTAATATGTATATTTAATAGAGAAGGAAATTTTTAGTATAGGTCATTGGTTAAAGGCGCAAACAATGAATAGTGGTAGCATTTTTGTATTTATTTCGAATATAAATTTATATGTACATACCTTAGTTACTAAAGTCTATCATGTCATAATTTGGTAAAATATCAAAAAACCGTATCATACTAAATTAGAGCCAAAAAGATTGCTACGTAGCGTTATAGTTTTAATTAAACGCCATGCAAATATAATATCAACATATGTATACCACGATGTTTACAAAGCCTATATCAAATATTGCTATTGCCTAGACTGCTGTACATGGCAACAGGTGTCACCCAGGATCGGCCATCTGGCTACTAAATTCATGCTTTGACATGCATATTTATGTCCGTTTCTATGGAGACAGCAAGCAATGCACTTCATTGTTCCTCAGGAATTGTACTACAGAGTTAGTACAAATTAAGAAACCTCTAGTCTCGAACTGAGATGTTATAGTTGGCTTTCTATGAGTAATTGTCATTCATCCTGACTCGAATTTTCGAGATTAAGGGACTAGGAGTCAATGGAATCCAATGGAATTTCAACCTATCACCAATGTTTCGTATTGATGCTAACACAACCCCAAAACAAGTGCTAAACATAACCAAGATCTTTCTGGTTACCCAGAGAATGAATTGAAACTCTCGAATTTATATGGATGTAGGAGTATGTATCAAACTTCTGTATTCTGAAGCAAAATAAGTTTATTGAAGCAAAATAATATAATTGTTTAAATGGTTTCGTTTTTTGAATTTCTCGTTGTATATTCATGTTAGTGACTTTCAGTCAATCTGTGATGTAGGACATCTAATGACCGTGGTTGTGATGTTCATGGTTGTCATGATCGTGGTCACGTCGGGAACGACTTTCCTGTAATGTAAGAAAGTGAACATTTATTTAAAGAGTATATAAAACACTTTTTATAGCTTATCTTATAAACAAAGGTGTTACTTGTAACCTTTCAGTAAAATAACGTATTCTACATAAAGTCATCTTGATCTTCACATAGCCGGAAGATAGTCTTTATAATTTTTTAACAGGTTTTCTCTTCCTCCTTCACAGATATATAATTTTTTACCAAGTCTGATCAATCTAAAATGGTTTATTTTTATAGAGGTATATTAAGCAGTTTAAGTATCATGAAGGTTTGACATTACCTCTTTATGACCTCCATGGTGGTGATCGTCGCCATGTTCTTCCTCGGAAGACGAAGCTACGCCTTTGTGCTGATGGTCGCCATGGTGATGATGAATCTGAAAATAGAGGATTTAATGTTATTGCTTGTAATATGAGTATATCATATTCACGACTTTACAAATAGGTTACTAATTAGTTTTTCTTTTAATTTCGTGATGATACAACTGTGATAATACCATATACTCGGATATCGTTATTGTGTCCATTTCTGTAATTACGTTGTTTGTGATTGAATAACCACCTCCTACGCTAAACAGATAGTCAGCACTTTATGAGTTAATTGATAAGCCGTAACGCCGTCTAACGCCATTCAGAAAGTATATCTTTAATTATACTGAGGTGTTAGGGTGGAAATTGAACCCGGAACCTGTTGATTCAATAGCAAAGCCCCTACAACTGGGCTAAACCGCTTATTACAATACAATATCGATATGGTTGAATCCCGATGCAGCCGTGCACATTCAATGTAATTGAATTCATATGGGCACAATTTACAAAACACGAAGCTGTTTTAAATAATACACATGCCCAATATACATATTATAACAACAATGAATATCGACTTTTTTCTAGATATTCATTAAATGATAATAAACAGAAAAGGCTTTTAAAGATTCATTTTGCATTTACGCAGTGATGTCATTTAGAAATAAAGTTACTGCATAGGTATACACAGATTGTTTATACATACATACATAAAGTTCACGCCCGTCTTCCTATTGTGGGATAGCCAAAGATTATAAAATACCAAAACAATTGTCACAATAGTCACCTCTTCGGAAGAATCATGTCCCTTGTTGTGGTGATGATGATGGTTTTCGTGACCCTGGAAATTGTAAATAGTAATAAAGCGTTTATTTACAGCGACAATTTTTTTATTTCATTTATATATTATTACAGCTAGGTTAGCAATTACATATATTAATAATTTACATGAATTGTTCTAACCACAAGTTAGATTCTATCTAACGTGTAAAGACTTGAAAACGTATCACCAACATTCCATATAATTTTTATAATAAGTTATTTAGAAAAAACATTAGCCAAATTAATATTATATTATATATGTTAATTAATGCAATCATAACTCCCAATACTAATGCAAAAAGTGACTTATGATACTAGTCTCTCGGGTTCCTGTCCACCTCAAAAGAGATGTAGAAACATATATATATATATATATATATATATATATATATATATATATATATATATATATATATATATATATATATATATATATATATATGAATGAATGTCTTGTGTTAGATATAGAAAGTAGGTACATACAGTTGCGGCGGCAGCTGGTTCATCGGCCCTGGAACAGATAAGTAGATAGTTATTTCCAAGTAACCATTTCGTTTCCTTGTTCAATTCCACTAAGCGATACTGTACCTACACTAAACAAGATAATTGTTATGAAGAGTACATCTTATTCTGTGTTGCTTAGATACACCGAATACAATAAGTATAATAATAAGTGGCGTTGTTATGTAATTATTAATATGTAATACTTAATGGCTTCATAAAGATTTTACAAGAATTATCGAGATGAACGAAACGAAAGTTTGTGAAAAATCATCCAGAAGAACGCAATAAAGGAAATAAAAATGTTGGGATATTGGCGATGGCAGTACCATCACCTAAAAATCGCTATTTCCTTAATCGCTACTCAATAAATAAATGCCAGGAAGAAGAATAGTAGTTACATTCTATCGAGGTCCTAGAAAAACACGTCAGAAAAATTACATTTAAGTTTATACATGCATAGTACAAAACGATAATGACTTTTTTGCTATGAGTTAACTCTTGAACAAAGAATATCTCAAATATAATCTTTTTAAAGATATATTACTTTCTTACCAACATAAATAATCTTTTATCTTCCGTTCATCGCGATTCTGTTCATAACAATAACACTTTCGGACATAAGAATACTTACGGGCGAGATTGCACCAACAGCGCCACACAAAGGACCAAGCCCAAAATCACGAAGCTCTTCATGTTATTGCTTACTAAAGTCACTGCAAATCTTACAATTGACAACCAATATGTGATACAATGACAATGCACTTCGCTCTTATAAAGTAAATTCCTGGCTACATTGGTCTATTTATTTTCTTTTATCTACAACACACGATGCCATTTGACCCGCTTTCAAAATAAAATATTCCATCAATTTCAATAAGACACTTTGATAGGGCGTACTTATTGCCTAGAAACTACTCATTATAAACAGCAAATAGCACACATTTATTATAATAATTATCAGTCGGATGCGTCTGTGTTGGTAGTACAAAATACATTTCACAACAAAACATTAAGATAGTTATTTAATAATGAGACTTGTTTATTTCTTTATATATTTTTTTACTATCTATAAGTCACGTAAGTCATAATTAGCTGCGGAAAATTGGTTGTTCAGTGCTTGAACTTATGAGGCTTGAGTTTTACATAATTTTATCAATTTTATCAATATTTCATTTCTATATATTAATAGTAAATTAAGAGTTAAACACGTCATTGGTGGCAATCATCAGAAGCTGTTAATAAGACAGCGGAATATTCTGGGATGCTTACTGCACATATTACTGCTATGGTTTCGAGTGTAGATAAAACCTAAGGCGATCAAGGTAGATGACGCCACCATAGTGGAAATTTTAGTAAATATATTTTTAAGTAACCATCGACGTGTTCCAAATACCTTTTGATCACATAAAGTCTATCTTCCCATATAACCGTTATCTAATCTGATACATTACAATAGCATTGGCACTCATGAAACAAACTATATAATACCTATGAAGTAATTTAAGCCCATATAGTATGGTAGTTGGTGATTTGTTTGTCTGGCAGAAGCTTAAATTTGGCGCAGTCGGAATGAAAACGAGAAGTTCGAATGGGCTTTCTCGCTCAGGCGAATTGTAAACTTGAACAAATCAAATTCACCTTTAGTATTGCTTGCAAATAAAATTGTGAACCCGTTTAAAACTTCCTGATGAAGTGGAGTTCGAAAATAGCATTATAAATTCAGCAGTTTACAATCACAACGCGACTCAGGCCGAGGCAAAAAACGGCGCTGGTCGAGAACTCGTTTCAACTTTTCCTATTTTTCTGCGTTAATTTCACCTGAAGCCCATTACACTGCAACACTTCTAAGTGCGGACGCCTCTACTTCATTCAGTTTGTTTTCTTCTAGTTTCAGCCCCGGGTGAAAGTTATACGGTTTGCAATCTGTTCATATAGTTTAATAGACTTAACGTATGAACACTGACTAGACGTAATTCTTTTAATTTGCTTTTTTACAGAATAGGATGTGACCAACTAAACATAGCCTGAAACACCTTATACAATGTAAGCCTGTGTTAATAACTTAAGTCAAATGTTGTTGTAGTTGAAACACTCTATGTATGAAATCCACTTAAACAGAAAATAAATAGTTGGTGTAAGTACAAAACATCGTTAGTTGGAAAATTCAGCGATCGCTATCATGATCCCCGCAATGAATCGATATGGAGTGCACACAACGATCGTTCAATTGCACTTAACTACTTACGTGCTTCCCGTAGCGCGCATTTGCATAAAAGACGGTCGAATTAAGCTTTTCAACTGTAAAGTGGTTGAAAAATATCATCTGAGTTCGCCAATAGAATGTTAAGGATGAATAAGTTAATTGGCCTCGGGAGCGTATCGACCTTTCTCTGTGGCACAGAGGAATGCATTTAAATTGGATTTTAAGAGTAGAAATCAGCGACGGGCCGCCGCCGCTCCCTGCCTTGTTAGAACCAATCTCCAAGTTTACCTAAACGGATGAACCTTTGGATGCGGATTTATAGGAAACTGTTCTTACAAATCGATATAAGCATCCGATTGCAACTACTTTTTGTATTAATGTAGGAGAATATAATGTATACAAATTTATTAATTCAAAATGAAACTTCTACACATTTCGTTAATTTTGTTCCTTAAGTATACACAAATACAGTATTGTATTGATAACTTCTGTTTTCATTTAATACTACTTATATATGTAAGTGATAAACAACACTCAGGCAATAAAACTGTATGAATTTAAGTATAACGAAAATATCTAACAAATTTATTTTAGCAATAACTAGGACTTGGCAATAAAAGCCATTATCCAGCAAGCAGGTTAAAGGGCATTACTGCAAAGTACACTATAACAGTGACACTTTTACGGGACGCGACTGTTGCTTAATACACCATGTCAAAATGGATTCTGAGTGTCTCGGAAGCTCTGAGCTGCTGTGAAAGCGATGCGACAGTTGGGAAATCCCCAATGTCTCATCTTGTCTTCATAGTTTGAGAAAGGAAATAATTTCACATTGGTAAAGGTACGAGTAGCGGTACATTCATAAACAAAATAATCTTAATGTATATGGTTTATTATTCGAATGCAGGTGCAATTTAGACTTAATGTAGAATGTGGTTGCTATTTCAAATATAGAGCACAAACGTAATAGCCACAGTAAAGGTAGGCAACGTCACCTCAGATGGGACAAAGCCCCTTTACGAGCCATTCCGTTGAACCAATATTTTCAACCCCACAATATGACATCGTAAAATAGAAAGAAAAACTAAATATCTCTGAAGGAAGAGTCACGTTTTCTTTTAGTTCTTATTTTTAAATTACTACAGATATTGTGTAATTATGAAAGAATATGCGTTTAATATATGTACGTATTGTAGAGGGGATAATTATGGTATATAACTTTCAGTTCCCTGAAAAAAGATAGGCGGACTTGAGAATTTATTTAAATTTTAGTCCATACCATAATATACCCGAAAAACGGAAAATGGTACTGAGGAATAATGATATCAGAAGTATCTATGTATACGAATATGTATAACGAGAAATATCTATGAGTTTTAGTGTAGCTGAACCATGATCACTAGCTACTAGTATATGATTCATAAAAAGTCTATGTTTGCCTAAACTTAGTTTTTAGGTTTAAGCAATTGAGTAATTTAGTTAAACATTGGCTTATTTAGAACTTTCCAGAAACGAATGAATATTACGGCAACATCAAACAACATTTATCATGTTTAAATAAATGACGACAAGGCCAAATCACTTGAGCCCATTATCACTGGAAACTATGAGTGTTACACATACACAAAAGTATTATAACATATAGAAATGCTTGAATGTACAATATTAAGAATAGCACTATCCCTTCATGTATGAATGAAATTAAAAAAAAAACCTTTTATTCACACTAAACGCAGCATATACTCAAATACAGAAAATAATTAATTATATAATAATATACATTTATGAAACCAAGCGTATTGTGTGGAACGAAATAACGTAAAAAATATTTTATAAATAATCTAGTACACATATAAGCTTCATATATAGTCTTGTCGTGCATCCGAAACTGTTTTTCGTATCAATTACTACAGCTAGGGAAGCTCTTTAACGATTCTTAAAACCAATGACGCTATCACGGTCATATTCATTTTGTTTTTATTAAAACTATTATTATTAATTTATATACTCTAAAACGCATTTCATGAAAGAACCTAAGACTTATCAATGGCAAGCCGTAAATGTAACTAAAGTACATACATATCGCGGCTAACGTTTAAAGTCTCTGTAGTTAAACTTTCATTTTCGTGCAACTCTCATCTTATTCTTTATTAAGAGTTATTCACAAGGATGCTGCGAAGGCGGGGGATTCCAGTGCAGTTGTTTCCTTGGTACTGGAGCACTTCATTCATCCTCTGGGATTTTCTGGACCTTTCATAAATATTAGAAGCAGGCAAAATATGACTCAAGCAAAGCTGACACTTCAATGGACAAATGACTGTTGGATTATAGTATTTATTCTAGTTTATGCATTTAAGTTTAGAAGGCAGGAGTCTGTGTTTTGTTTTTATGATGCAGAATATTATTACATTCTTTTTTATATTATACATTATGCAACGATAATATGTTAAATTTAAATGAATAACTACGATATTTGTATTTTTTAACGCAAGATAATCTGTTACTACTCCAAAATGTGCTCCCGTATTAGTTGTTGGGCGATGGTCATTAATTAATTAAGTAAACCCTTTCAGAGGTCTACACAGTCCCAAGCGAATAATTTATTTATTATGACTAAATTTAAAAAAGTTCTAACTCATGCTTAATATCCATATTTACTAGGCTATTCTAAAAAAAATGTTTAGGGAAAAAGGTTTCTATTTGATTGAAATGCGATGTTGATAAATGAAATATATATTTCTCAAAAATTTACAAAAACAATATACCTAATAACAAATATTTTTCTAAAACAACTAATATTTTAATCGCAATCAACAAGGATAAGATAGACAAGAAAACATATAGCATTTTAAGAACATTGGATTATTCACACGCGTTTCAAAAGGATATTCGTGTTAAGAAGAATTCTAGGGATTCCCTTTAACCACAATCCAAGGGTCAATTAGAAGTTTATCACGATGTGACATGGGATTTCAATTAAGTCGTCTCCTGTAAAACATTTCCAGATATACGTGAGGTGTGTGTTTTATATGTTTAATGACTCATCTTAAGTTATAATGATGAGATAAATCAATTATAACTCCAATTATAACTTTCTTTAAAAATTCTAAATGAAGGGATCGACAGAATACCAAATCACGATGTTTTTAAGATGTATAATATCTCGGTAATATGTCTTTTGAAATTATAAATTATAGCTCTATTAAAAGAACCGCCTTAAATTCAAACTTTCTTATTTGATTTCAGTATATTTCTAAAATCGAATTACCCTGATCATAACCTATATTTCATGGCACGTGGCGTTCAAGGTGGTGATATTAATTATATGGTTCAATGCTTAGCTCGATCAAAGTTATTAATAGCTAGGCGGTCTTGAAATAATTAAGAAAAAAGTTAATATTCCTAATAACTACTTAATCATTTTTGTACAATAATATTATACATACCTCTCTACACCTGTGAGAACTGTTTAATAGTTATAACAAATCCTTTTTCACTTTAACAAAAAATACATTTCAGTCCAATGAAACTTGCTACTGAAACTTTTCCGATAGCTTGGCACAATCTAAGTTCGTTTCACGAGCCATGATCTAGTACTATTAGCTAATGACACCTTTTATCAAAATTTTGATTCCAAAGAGTATTGCTTCGTAGTTGGTGTTTTACATGAAAGATTCCTTGATAGGGTTCTATGGGTTAAACGCGTATTTGAGTGTTAATCAGTAAGTTAAATTGAAATATAAACTTACATTAAAAGTTATTTAGTTTGAAAGTATTTAAATAAATTTAAACTTACTTTACTTACTTTTGGGCATTACTTAAATTAAACACACATATGAAGTTCATTCCATATTATTTATTTCAGATAATGAAATTCTCTTATTTAACCTTTCATTCATTAATATATCGCAGAAATCGTTTTCGTAAAGATTTTATTTATATTTTTATATTGTATAAGTATGTATATTATTAATCAATTAGAGATAGATGTAGAGATAGATCAAATAGGTAGAGTTTCGTTTGAATTCGCAAGAACTCATAAAACGGAACCAATCAAGAGCTTGATGTTTTTCGAGCCATCATAAACGCGAATGGCGAGAACTGTAAATTAAGCGCCCATTCCGAAACCTTCCAAACATATGCAATAAACATTTTAATACAATGGAAAGCGATAAAGGTAGAAGCTAACGACCAAAGAGCTATTGCCGAAAATCAGTACTCCCAATCGAGTTGATGTTGATTAAATACTCTGTGGTAAAATACTATATACTGGTGCTTGTTAAGAAACTTGATGCCTTTAGGTTTACCGATTCGAGTATTAAAAAAGAGTTTTTTTGATTTTTAAGAACAATATTCCTTATGTTAAAATAGTCGAAATGTTTGAATAATTGAATAGATAAATCATTTGTTATAACATTACGACTAAAACCAATATACAATAAAGGGAATTTGCACCAAAAAAATAGCGACACTGATTTGCGACAAACGTCTCAGGATTACCTACAACATCGTTCAATCACTTGTGAACACCGCCAAATCTTTTGTCTTTCACGTCCACATCAAATTTGATGACGATAAATAAAGTATTTTATTTGCTATTCATTTTTCTCTTTAATATTTCATTCCATATATGAACATTTGCACACTTTCCCACATAGCAATAGCCTGATACCCATTTTTGACGAAAAACTTCTTCATTGACATTTGTATATCACCTACGTATATACGCGCGTGCAGTTACATGTAAGTACTGCGTTTTTCAGTATCATTTCATCACATACAATCATATCTTTATTTTCACTCGTACATCCAGGATTTAAATAGCATATAACCTTGGACACAACTTATTGCAAGACTAGACTAATTGATATGTAGATGAGTCAATGACACGAATGACAACTTAATTTGTCATTGACTGGATAACCCGTCCCCAAAAACTGAATTAAGCAAAAGAATTAGGTTTAATTTATAGGACCAAACTGCACAGTTAATCTCTACAAAGGACGCAAATATTCGTGTATTACTGAATTGAAGTGGATTAAACGCACATTTAATACAATTTCGTAAATTCCATGCATTCCGTTCCCTCCATTGCCTAGACTTTTTATACAAGTTTCGTTTTAACTACGAGTACATTACACATTACCCAACATCTCCGTAAAAGAAACATTATTTATTCACTTTTCTGGGTTGTCTTAAAACAATGCGCAATTACAAACTCGCCCGCATTTGTTTTCCGGCAGTCATATTTCATCTGAAACAATTGAGCGCTGTATCGCCGTACAGCTTAGTATTTTTGTAGCGCTGAAAGCACCCCATGCGACAGCGTGGATCCAACTAATGGAGCCCCGGCGAAATAATTGATGCTGAATATTTTCTCGATAGCTATTGTTCTATGGCTAAAATAGAGCAATGGGTTCCTTTACCACTGTTTCTTTTTTTTTAATTAGAATGTTTTTTTTTGTAAATGCAATTTTAGGAAAAAATATTTTTGTGTGTCATTTATTTTGCTATAAGGAAATTTATAAGCTGTATATATAATATTTTCATTTGTTTAGAAGTCTTCATTTCGATTTACCTACTAGAAATATTTTCTAATTTTAGATGTTCAACTTTATTTTAGGTTATCTTCTGAAGCAACTTCTGAACTGTAATCAGTGAAGTTGATATAGGGCGTTTTTCGTAAATGAGGTCATTAGGTAAAGATGTATTTTCAGCGTGGTTAATGTCAGATAATTCTCTTGATGAGAACGGCTGCAATTTAGTTAAACAATTATCTTACTCGCTCAACTAATAGCAAGTGGCCATAGAAATATACTACAATTTCCTGTTTCAGTTTCACCAAGCAACAGATATTTAACAAATGTGTTCCGAAATAGGAAGCAGAAAATAGCAAGATCTGCGGGACACGTGATACAGGTAAATTTAGTTAACTATTCAACGGACTCGTACAAATAAAATTGTTTAATGCATACGGGAATGGCGAGTTTGATTTACGAGAGGTCTGCCCTAGCAACAGAGTCACGGGCTGAATAACTAACAGCTTGTGCGTCTGATGGTGCTCGCCGGCCAATAGTTTGCAAAACATTATTGGCCTCTGTGGACCGACCGTTGCGAAAGCAATTCCCACCATATTCTATTTAGGAATAACGAAACCGATAGTTTGAATAATAAATTATATCCAGCGAGATAAATGGGCAAAAGTTGGTAAAGCGCTTTTCAAATAGGCTTTTTTACATGTTGTTTGGACAGGTGAACAAAATGAGGAACTGGGATTACCTAAATATGTTACGAATTACATACGTTCCTAATTGTCGGTAATAAGGTAATTCTAGAAATCATAAGCTGATAGCTTTTATATTGCATCAAAAATAAATAATATAATTTATACATCCTTGTTTTGTTTTTGTTTGTTTTCCATTTGATTTAAAAATTTAAACGTAAATTGCAAGTAAAAGAATAATCATTACAAATCGAACCCCTCAATGAATAAATGAAATGTATATGCGATGATAAACATTGTGAACCATTCATTCATAGATGACACGAAAAAAGAAAATTCCTTTCCACAACCATAATTTAAAAAGTGGACTCAAACATTCATTTCTCTTGCTTCATTTGCACAAAACATGTTTCTTAGCCGGCGGGATTATTTAAAAACCCGCTTTCTTGTATACAAGTAGTCGTGGCTAATTAACTAATGAAATTTGAGGAGGCCTTGCAAAGGGTTTGACTTAATTAATTAATGACCATTCTACTGGCATCCAATAACTTAACCATGATGCCGCAGATCCGCCAGACCAAGATAAGGTATTAATCAATGTGTTTTATTCATCTACGCGCCTAATGAAATTACTGTCGGGCGTGTAAGCTAATGAAATTTCAAATGTAATTGGTAATGCTGTGAAGGTTTTATATCGGCATAAACACGTTGGGGATAAAATGATTGGACAATTCACATTGCAAGTTGGTTTTAGAAAGTACGTCATAATCTGAGCTTTTATTTGACGTCAGGACGTTCTACGAATACCAAAATTGCTCAACATGGGTTCCAATGGATTCGAAAGCACAAGTGCAATCCAAACCAAACAACTATAATACATATATATTTATTGTGTGGTATTATTAATAATCTTTTTAATAGAATATTAGTACTACTTGAACATCAACTACTACCATGAAAAATAAAGAAGATTTTCTTCAATTGTAATCGTTGAAACTGTATGATAGAAGCTCGTCATTTGCAGACGATTATTGTACTACTGGACTCTGGCCTATGTAGCGAATATTCTATCCTTTTTGCAATGACCTTGGACATTCGTGGTCACCGTAACTAACTCTTCACTTTGGCTTTCTTTAATTCCGGGTACCACGCAGTTTTCATTACTGGTGTCACTACCGACAGCATCTAATACTAAGGCTTTCACGACCACTAACCCTTATAAGGTAGCCAGAGGTTCAAGTGTCCATCGCCGCAATTACGTAGATAGCATTTCAATGGCGTCCTCGAACCCACGTGTTAAACAGATAGCACCGATTTGAAAGGTCGTAAGTCATTTTACCATTTACAAGCACCGACTCACCGTAGTCCCATCGGTCACATCATCTATTATACAGTAAGGAATAAATGACCAAACACCTAGTACAATTCTTCAAACGTTACAAGCTGAAACGAAACGGGGGCCATTAGGGAAAATTATTTGGGGACAGTAATGGCAGGTGATTCCATCGATGCGATGGGGTCGATTACAATGCAGCTACATCGGCCGGTTTAATTACCTTCATTTCATTAACACGGCGACACTGTAATAACCTATTGAAACACATCCATTTCCATGATTGCTAGGGTTGAAGGTTTTACAAAACACGTATATCTAAAGACTCTATCTAAAGACTACTATTAGGTGTACTAGATTATATTGAATGTTATTTTTTTATAAAATATGAATGTACATATTTTAGCGTACAATGTAGATACTAGTCTAAGATGTTAAAGCCAACTAGAGGAGGCGACTGGGGGACTAGTGGTGAATGGAATCACTATGTGTTGAATGGGCAAGCGAACTGTCTCCAATGATGATCCATATGTGATCCATATGACAGCACAACCTAACTATCACAATATACATAATCAACTAAAAGTTGATCTAGGAGATATTATGGTGTTCCTAATTTCTTCAAAACTTACGAAACTTACTGTTCTGTCTACGTCATCGGGCAATGAGAACTAGTACTGTTAACATCAGCATAGGTATTTGTTTTTACTGAGTTGAACAAGTTACTAAGAGCGGTTTCAGTTTCCAAACAGCCTACACATATCAGGGGTTAACGGCGAAACTAATCACATCTTGTAAAAGCACCCAAAGAAAAAGATGTTAATTGGCAGTAATCCTAGAAGATAGGCCAGACAAATGATGGTTACAATGATTACCTTATGTACAACATTAGATATCAATAGGTTTTTATTTGAATGACATTTAGTGCACACCACAATACCTACATATGTGTTCCAACATTCAAGAGTATTAAAGACGCAAAGACAAATTCATGATAATCTTTGGAGCGTCTTTTGCTACGTTCTGAAAGTTTGGGAACTTACAAGGAGGCTCCACCTGCTGCAAAGACATCTGGGAAGGAACCGGTCGCCTCCGAAATACTGGCCAAACGTGACCTGGGTGGCATATAAAAGTCAACTTCTATTTTCTTAATGTTTCAGTGGCTTCAGTTTTACATTTAGGGAAATAAAAAAGTAAAATTTTATTCATCGAAAAATTATTTAAACAGAGATATGCTCTGTATGGACCATCAAAGGATATTTATTTAATTACGAGTATATAATATTTTTATTGGAAATACTTAATGCTTTTTATTTTGCTATAACTGATAAATACTAGAAAATAAAATAAAGTAGTCATCAAAAATATGACCGAGCAGAGATTGCATATTCGAGATGTGTGATTCTAGTTCCCAATAATAATAAGAGGCTCCTTGTGTATAGAAAAAATATATCAGGTTTTCGCATTTAGACATTTGTTGTAATTTAGATTAGTCAATGTTTCTCGGGGTACCTTACCTAAGACAATAACGGTTAAGTAACATAAGACCTTGTAATAGTTTTTATCTCCGTTGAAATGTCTCAAAATCTTACTATTGTAGTGTGGCCAGGTAACAAACAAAGAACGTGGTAATTGAATGCGGTGAAAAATTCATCCGGGCGGGGCAAAGATCAGGCTGAAACTCACGCGTATAATGGAAATCGTGTCGCAGGGCCCCCAAGGGTATCGCGAATTCTCTTCACAAAAGGATCAACAAAAAGGTTCCGCCACCGGCACATGAACATTGTAAAACTCACCCTCTTATCGCTGCGTCGTGGACAAACAATTTCTAATCCTGCGTAATGGGACTAAGACGTACTTTGGGCTAGCAGGGCTCCTTCTCTAACAGTTTTTTCCAATCGGATAATGCGACCTTAGTGTCACCCGTGGTTTACTACAAATTGTATTAGAGTAAACTATTTATGCGACCTTTGAGCTTAGTGCTTCGTAACCTAACACACGGCTGCCCTTGGAATAAAAGTCTTAAGGAATTATTGAAGATCTCTAGTTAGGTAGGCTTTACAAATACTAAGAACTAGGATATTTGAGAACTGTCTGTAATATTTTATGTCTGAAAATTCAGTTTTTCACTGTACTAAATATAGTAAACTAGCGACCCGCTCCGGCTTCGCACGGGAATAAAATATATAGCCTACTCCACTATTTAATGGATGTTATTATACATATAAATCTTGCTCTTGAATCACTCTCTATTTAAAAAAAACCGCATCAAAATCCGATGCCTAGTTTCAAAGATTTAAACATACAAAGGGACATAGGGACAGAGAAAGCGACTTTGTTTTATACTATGTAGTGATTTTTAATAAATTTGGCGAACAGTCTTGTATTCAAAATGACATTAGCATCATCACAAGACGTGCAAATTTTTGTTTCTGGCATAAATTAAATCATCAGTGTGTTACCCTTTCATAATATAACAAACTATTATACTGTAATTAGTTAAACTTATCAGTTTTTGGTTTAGTATATCAATTGTAAAGTTTAGACAATATATAATACAATGTAATAATATGCTTTTGTACATTTGTCATGTGATAAAATCTATAGATCGGCATCTCAACCCTTTTTTATGCCAAAATAAATAAAATGTTTGTGCATGAAAACTTAATTTATTAAAAGATCATGTTTATCCAAAACCTCTCACATTAAGTAACCTCTTGGCGATTTGCATGGGTTGAGTCGATATCGATGGGGTAAGAACCGCGAGCATTGTTATCTTTTGTGTCGGCTCCACATTCGTTCTCCGCCGCGCACCATTATTCACATTAAGTGGACAGATCTCGGGTCAGATCCAGGCATGAGAAAAGCACAAAAAGTGCTCGTTTTATCCGAGCATGATAAATCTACTTCAAATCCGAGAAAGCGTCTTTTATGAACAGAAATTGAAATAAACCGACCGTACGGATAATGGGTAAGTAATGGAAAATATGAATGCTAGAGCGTATTATTATCAATACCCCCGTATCTACGAGATCATTCACGAACAATCAAAAGCAACCTTTGTCTCGTATATTTTTCTGCAGGTTATCTTACAACTTTAACAATTAGCCCGGGATATTTATTACGTAGGACGTGATTAAAAACTACATAAAGGTGAATTATTTTATGCAAAGTACAGTATCATTATTAAATTATTTGATATTTGGATCTTCGAGGAAGTATAATTTCTTGAGACAATGGTGTCCATCATGTTTTTTTATTCATATACTTGGAAACTATGTATTTCATAACATCTAATTGGAATCACGTCCATAATACACTAACTTTTGATCTCAAAGTATAAATTTTTTAAGAGGGTTAAATGTTCCATTCACAAACGTTGTAAATTTAATACAAAAGAAGAAAGTTCTAACTTTTTTAAACGTTTAGTAAATCTATGCTAATAAAAACAATATTGTGCAATTAATTTTATATTAGGATTATACACGTGTTTATCGAAGTTTATTAGTTTGGACAACATTAGGTGTAAATTTTATGTGTTTTCACACTTTTGCTCGCAGGTAATGGAATGTGACCACGATGACAGCACCACTAGCTGCTGGGCCCTTGTGCCTAGCGAGAAATCTGATGACAGAGAATGGAAAGACTTTATTTCAAAAGTTACTTATAATCTGCACTGGTAAGTTCACTGTAAAAAGGCCTAATAACTTTTTAGTATATTAAACTGTCACATTCTAGATTGTTTTTTTATTTGTTAAGGGTTAAAATTTACTAAATAATTGTACAAGAGATAACCTAAGATAAAATATAGTACCTACTATCAGCTGATTCGACACATTTGTATTAGTTATATTTTCTCAAGCAACCTTATTCATGTGTTTACCGAAATCGCTTTACTTATGTTATGCAGAATTTTTCAGCTCTACGGATATGCCATCAATGACGTCTTTGGAAAATACAGAAGCAAATACGGTAGACAAAATTAATGTCCTGAAGAATAATTTGAAGATCAAAAATAGGATCATTTCATCTCTCAAATCAAGCTTCCGGACTGCTTGTGGTTAGTATAAATATACATACAATAATACTGACTAGTTGGCTTTCTTCTCGGAAGAAATAAACAACTAAAGTTAATTGTAGAGTAAATGGAATTATTGTTTATAGCTACCCTTGCTATCAACAAAGATAACAAAAGAGATATCTCGAAGTTCTGTATACTGTAAATAAGGTAGAAGGAAATGAGTGTATGCATGTAGTTGTTTGAGACCCATAATCAAATCCAAATCAACGAATGAATACTTCGATCTTATACATACTCAACCAACAGGTACTCAGCAAAAGTTAAAATTAAACCAACCATTGAAAAAAATATTCTTGATATGCATTTAATTATTTAAGTAGCAGTCACGAGTTCAACCTTTTTTATTTCGAATATATTTCAGAAATCGCAAAAGCAGTCCTCATGGCAAAAAACAGAGAAACTTCGTCAATGTCTAATACAATAGAAAAAGCTCATGGTGAAATTAAAATGTTAAAGTCTAAAAATATGGAACAGAGTGACGTCATAGAGTCGTTGAGACAAGAACTGGCAATTGTTCAGAAAAAGCTTAAAAACATATCTGTCTTTATTGAATTTGGCTATATAGAGCTACAAAAAGTAAGACAGGAACCCCCTGAACAAATACCAACCTCTGAACAATTGAAAATGATTTTATTCAGCTGTGGCGAATATTATGCAAACTATTGCAATGAGTCAGTTAAATTAAAACAAGCACAGCAGAAGATCAAGTTCTTGAACAATAAAATTTTAGTTTTAGAAACCAGTCTCTCCACTGCTTTGACGAAAATGGAAGAATCAATACGTGACAGAGAGCAAATTAGGGAGTCCGACAAAGATTCTCAATCAAACACCTCGATATCTTCATGTGAGCTGAATGCGCGTCATCGACCAGATGATACTTCAAGTAAAGTCTCAACTATGTTATTGTCTTCGCAGGTAAGCGAAAAACATAAGGTAGATTTAACAGTTCACTTCTCTCTCGTCAAGAATTTGCTGCAGGATCAGGACAATTTGCTGAATAATTTAAAGTTTTTATCAAACGAACTTAATAAATATTATTCCAATTAAGATTTTTTGTATTATTTTACTTACCCATCTAGAGATGAATGAACCTAGACAACTAGCGCTTCTATATTATTTTTACCAAGACAGCCAATTTAGTCTAAAATCCATACCAATATCAAATAGAAGTTACCTAATCCAAGTGCATTTATGAGGCGAACAGAAGTAATATTAAGTTAGATGCATGTTTAGGATTCAAGTTTCGTAATAGCACTGAAGATTACTATAAATTCATTGTTTTATTATAGATATTCATCATCATAACCATTTGCCAATAGCATTAAATGAAAAATCATATATAATGATAACAAAATTGTGTTAAGATACGTGCATAGAGTACCCGCCACATACGGTGGCAGTAGCCAAACTTGGAACTAAATTTGACGTTTCCGCCATTGCGTGTTATTTTGTATGAAAAGTAAATTTAGTATTACCAGCGTTGTGTTTTTTGCCCACTCTTTGTAATTTTTATGTTTGTTAAGGGTGATTATAATAAATTGATTTCCGGAGTTTCTTGTTAGTTCTTCTCCAAGCTAGGGTCTCCGCTGATCTAACCTCGGTAAAAAATATGTAAAGACAATGCTCAGTGCCATGTTTGAAATAATAGTTTTAAGAGATTCGCGATTTATACTCATGATATAAGATATAAGGGTGTGTATAAGATTGATTGCAGCTGTGGGAAATCCTATGTCGAACAGACTAAACGGTCTATTGCGGACAGAGTGAAGGAACACATAATATATGTAATATATAATAAGAAGGATAAGTCCCGTTAATTATTAATCATGTTTGAAATAGTATAATAAACATATTTTGACTTTGATATATTAATTTGTTTTATTTGAGTTTATAGCTCTGCAACCAAAGATCGTTACAAATGAAACCTATAATGTTTCGAGCCGTATGGCACAGTGAGTGCTAGTTTTGGCGTGTTTACTGGTAACACTGAATTACGCGACTGTGGCGACGCCTCCAACTGCCACCGTATGTGGCGCGATCTCTACTTGCAATACACAAAATAAATTTTACAGCATGTGCTATAGACTAAAGACAATGAACAAATCGTTTAAAGCCTAAAAATATATTATAAGCTCCCAGAGTCGATTTTATGTAGAAAAAATACTAATATGGCAATAAAAGTAATGTCGTTTTATGAAAAAGGACTACAACAGAATAAAGGACTATTTAAATATTTACTATATAATTATATTATAATTTGTGCCATGTATCATTTCGTTTTGGTGTAATTGTAGCTTCAGGATCTTGTTCGTTTTTACATACTTATTTGTTGGTTTGGATGTGTGGAACTGAGCTTATCATGTTCTAATGGAATATTATTATAAGTTATTGTTAAAAAAGAACTCCAGGATTCTTGGTAGTGTGCTGTAAGCATTCTAGATAAATTATTGTGTAGGTTAAATTATTGAATAAAACGCAAAAAATTGAATTGTTCATCGTTATCAAATCATCAAATATTGATTGACCTTACTGAGTGATCATGTCAAGTAAGCCGGTTGAATCTCAGTTTATCTCAGTCTCATTCAACGTGGTGTTGTGTACTCCCTTTCTTCGAAGTGCACTATCAGAAACGAATGAAAGTAATCAGGCGACTCTATAGATTAATAAGTACTAGATACATTAGTGTTACTTCAGTTGCTTTGCGAGAAAAAATGGCCCTAGAAAAAGCAAAACAAATCGCTGCATATAAAGCAGTTGATGAATTTGTTACTGATAACTGTGTTTTTGGTGTTGGTAGCGGATCTACTGTAATTTATGCAGTGCAACGTTTAGCAGAACGAGTAGAAAACGAAAATTTAAAAGTTGTTTGCATTCCTACATCATTCCAAGCTAAACAGCTGATTATCAAACATAATTTAACTCTTGGTGAATTAGAAACACATCCCTATGTTGATGTGACAATTGACGGTGCAGATGAGGTTGATGCAAACTTAACCCTTATTAAAGGAGGTGGAGGTTGTCTCCTTCAGGAAAAAATAGTTGCATCTTGTTCTAAGAAGTTAATTGTTATAGCAGATTACACCAAAGATTCGTTTAAACTAGGAGACCACTACAAAAAAGGAATACCAATTGAAGTCATTCCCCTGGCTTACAAGCCTATAGGACATAAAATAATTAGTTTATTTGGAGGTGAAATAAAATTGAGGAGCGCCATTGCAAAGGCTGGCCCTATTGTTACTGACAGTGGGAATTTCATCTTAGATTGGTGCTTCAAATCTCCAGATATGGATTGGGAGACAGTTAATAACACCATCAAGTTGATTCCTGGTGTAGTTGAAACTGGGTTATTTGTCAATATGTGTGAAAAAGCATTTTTTGGTCAAGTAGAAGGCAGTGTGAAAGAACGCCGTCCTTTACCATGAATCTCTATACTTTTTTTTCCATTTTTATACCATTAAGATATGCTTTATAAAAAAATATATGATGTGAATAAAATTCACTCAAGATGCATGGATTGTTACTGTACAATTCTTTCCCATTCCTACATAGATTAACATTCTTATATTTCTAATAAAACTTCTTAACTGAATATGTGTACATATAACATAAGTTCACACCTACATCCCAGCAGGATAAGCAGTAACTATAAAAAGATTGCTTTAATAATCCTTGCATAAAAAGTTGCCTTCATTACCATTTATTAACCTCGTACTTGATATCCTTTGTCAGTATGAACTGTGTACACCCACCTAGAGGTCTTGATCTTAAAAATCTGGTCCACAAATGAAAATAACATAGCTCCACAAGAACTAACATGTATTATCTGATTTTACTTCCAATAAATAATTAAAGGTGATATAAAACATTATGTAGAAATCTACCTATTCCTTGGAATAGATAATTCTATTGCCTCTGTGACATAGCTTACCACTTGTCACATTGAGTTCTGGTCATCATGTGTGTTTAAGATGGTCATAGAATTACCTCAGTAAACATGAAGATAGCCTTGCAAACCTCTGACTACTCTGCAAGGGTCAATCAATGTGACAGTGTGCAATAAATGGAAAACAAATTCTTTCATCCCCAAATACAGACAGAAAAATTGATTCTCTACCTACGAGTTAACATAGCACACTAGTACAACTACACAGATCAAGTATAAATAAAACAAACATAATTCATTGAAATGTAATTTATTTCATAAAATGTGCCATTAAATAGATTCTTTATAAACATTGGTTTCAGATTTACCAAGCCAATGTATGTACTTAGATATAGCAAAAAGCAGCATATAATTGATATGATCCTGACATTACATTTTTGAACACAAGAAATTCGTAGGTCTTATAATACTGAGGTTAAAGAGTGAAGTTATAAAATATATATAGAAAAATAGTTCCTCTGACATCACTGATAACACCTTATCATAACAATAGGATTACAACAATAAATAATGATTGCAGTATGGTAGCAGTGAAATGAAAGGAATTTAAATCTCTTGTTATTATTGTAAGGGTCACTGAAAATTATAATCTACAGGTACTTCAGTAATTTTGACTAGTCATGTTATATATGATATATTGTTACTAAATGCACATCATGCCTATATCATTATCTAGCATAAAACAGAGATTACCGATCCCCATTTTTCTTCTCAAACGAAATTAATACTTTTTGGAATAGGCAAATAATTAAACGTTAAAGTTTAATTACTACAACTAAATATGAAATGGTGATGTAAAATAAGATTCTAATATTGTCTTTAATAATTGAATAATAAAAAGAAGTAAACTAAACTAGCTTGCAAAAGGAACTTTGATGTTAATACAAAAACTAACATAACAACACAAAAAAACCATTTACTTTAAATTACAATTTCACCAATAAATAAAGATCCAATAATTATTTGAACTTAACTTCATAAAACATGAAAACTGCTATTTTAGACAAACCATTCACTCATATTATCATGGACCTTTTTGTTAAACTTAAAATAAATACCAAAACACAGTTATCTCAAGGGCGATAATACTGGACTTTGTGCCTCAATTTAAATTATTTACTTACATCATAACATTTAATCACTTAGTTACCTATTATATGTATGTATGCTCAATAACATTTTTCTTAACGTAACAAAAAATTTTAGTGCTGTTAAAAATTGGGTTTTGATTGGTCAAGATTGTTGCAATGCTCAACTTAAAATAATCATTCAATTTCTGACCTCCTAATAGAGAGTAAAAAAGTAATGTTTACACGAACAGATCGTTTTGTTTTGCTGACACTGGTATAATGGGTTTCGAGGAATAGGATCAACAACATTCCACTACCTAAACAATTGTGGGATATAGTGCCAACTAAATTTGTTTAAATTATAACAAAATTAATTGTTCTATCTATTTAAGGTGATAATCAATGCTTCTAAATGGCTACACAGTTTACATCTGTCACATTATGTGCTGACTATATGGACATGTGAACATATGCCTTCCCTATGAGGAATAACGATGAAAGTGTATGTTATGATTACATTGCCTTTTTAAAGCATTACTTAAGTTTGGTGTGTGCTTACTCTCAGAAAAAAACATCAACTTAAAAACAAAAGATCCTCAGTAAAGACTAGTTTTCTTCATTATCCTCAAAAACTCTTCTTGATTGATTTCTCCATCACCATCTCTGTCCGCTTCATCTATCATTTCGTGAAGTTCCTCGTCTGTGAGATTCTCGCCTAGTTCCTTTGCAACTCTCTTCAAATTCTTAAAAGATATCTTACCTGGAAATAAAAAAACGAGATTATTTTGGTTTTATACTAAATAATGGTACAAGAAAAAAAAACTGCTTAGTAACACTAGGTAAAGGCATGGGCATTAAAACTAAATATCTTACTAGAAAATCAAATTACTTAATTTCAGTTTGTATCAGAAAACATAAAGTAATTGAATACAGTCGTCTATGGTGCGTCAAAAATCAGCAGCTGTGAAAGTTGAAAATACAAATAATTATTTTCGCTGAATGTTTAGTCCCACCTGGCTAAATATGTTCGCTTTGGGATAAGATTTGGATCCTCAACTGGAACGAACTGAGGAACAAGGAAGAGAGCAAGGAATTGGAGCATCGATTTTGAGCGGCTGTGGCAACCATTGGAATAACAAGAAGTGCAAACGACGTGGCATCAGTGTTTGTACTTCAGCCGAATAACCTTAGTGAATGGCTTAATAAAGAGTAAAAAAAAAAAAAAGTAATTGAATAGGGTACCCAGCTTAAGTATTCAATTGCTTAATAAGATTTTGATGACAATTTTAACCACAAAATGGGACTGAAAGACATGAAAAACAAAGATCTAAATCTACTAACCTGTTTCATCATCATCAAATAGTTTAAAGGCTTTCATTATTTCCTCTTTTGTGTCCTTCTCAGCCATTTTGACAGTCATAAGCTCTAAGAAATCTTCAAAAGATACTTTGCCATCTCCCTTGTCTATTTCTGCAATCATTTTCTTGATTTCTTCTTTCTTTGGCTCAAAGCCCAAAGCTCTGATAGCAACTTTAAGTTCTTTAGAATCTATTTTTCCACTGTTCTCAGTATCAAAGAGGTCAAAAGCTTCCTTTATGTCTCTCCTTTGCTCTTCGGAAAGTTCAAACTTTGGTCCAGACTTTTTCCTAACTCCACCAGGTACAGGATTTGAGGTTGTAACCTTTTTTGGGGGATTAGCAACTGCAGCAGCCTGAAATGAAGAAATTTCCAATGAAAGTAATATCAAAAATCATTCTTCATTTCTTCATCAAAGGGTGGACAGAATGACAGGTTACAAATAATATTATTTAGTTTTAATAGGCTTTTGAGAATAAAAATATAACAAATGTATTATTAGAACAGTGAATATAGAATTCCTTTTTCACCAAACAATTAATAGAGCTAGGCATTCAATTCAAGAGTAATGGTTTAATATTGACTAGTTACTACTTGGCAAGCTCTGATGGTTAGTATATGAGTATCTAAATTTTTCGTCAATCAGTACTAAGGTATTTTAAAGAATGTACAAAAACATGTTTGGGTGAAGGAAGTCTTCAAATGCTTTTACTTTAAAGTCAAAAAACATTGATATCACCAAGCTCATACTCTAGGTACTTATTACTAAAATTAAACATAACTTTACTTAAGAATCTACAGGAGCTGCTCATACGAGTAAAGGAACAATATAGAACAATAAATAAAACTAATATACTTTAAAATAAAGGAACAAAACTATTATTATTTTATTGATTTTCTGATCATCTTCAAGATAAACGCATGTAAGTACTTACCATGTTGTAGCCAATGAATTATTTCGATAACTTTTGTCACAAATCCTCCAGTAATGAGAATAACGCACTATTAACTTGTTAATTCTGTTATTTATTTGATCGATATTTAAAATAAAACAAAAAGTAAGCACAGAAACAGCAAAATTGTTTACTAGTTTTTTTATTTATTTACATTCGCGTATCACAAGTGACATAACAAGGTGTCAAAATATTTATTGTTTTTTTTTGTTACTATGCCACAGGTTTTCCAAAGGACAAATAAATTCACGTTTTAACAATTAACGTCATACACAAATTTTCATTTGGGTGGACGTGCAGATACGTTGGGATCATCGTATGACTACAGAATTTGTTTGACGGTCATTAAACAATGGGGGAATTTTAATAGGTTGAACAAAAACAAAAACAAACGCATTCACGACCATTAACCCTTGCGGGGTAGTCAGAGGTTCAGGTGTACATCTCCGCAATTGCGAAGGTAGTAATTCTATGGACACCTCGAACCCACGTGTTAACCAGATAGTCAGTACTCAATGTGACAGGTGGTCAGCCATGTCGCCATTAACAAGCACTAACTAGAGATCCCGCCACATAAGGTGGCAGTTGGAGGCGTCGCCACAGTCGCGTAATTCAGTGTTACCAGTAAACACGCCAAAACTAGCACTCACTGTGCCATACGGCTCGATACATTATAGGTTTCATTTGTAACGGTCTTTGGTTGCAGAGCTATAAACTCAAATAAAACAAATTAATATATCAAAGTCAAAATATGTTTATTAAACTATTTCAAACATTATTAATAATTAACGGGACTTATCCTTCTTATTATATATTACATATATTATGTGTTCCTTCACTCTGTCCGCAATAGACCGTTTAGTGTGTTCGACGTAGGATTTCCCACAGCTGCAATCAATCTTATACACACCCTTATATCTTATATCATGAGTATAAATCGCGAACCTCTTAAAACTATTATTTCAAACATGGCACTGAGCATTGTCTTTACATATTTTTTACCGAGGTTAGATCAGCGGAGACCCTAGCTTGGAGAAGAACTAACAAGAAACTCCGGAAATCAATTTATTATAATCACCCTTAACAAACATAAAAATTACAAAGAGTGGGCAAAAAAACACAACGCTGGTAATACTAAATTTACCTTTCATACAAAATAACACGCAATGGCGGAAACGTCAAATTTAGTTCCAAGTTTGGCTACTGCCACCTTATGTGGCGGGTACTCTATTACCTGTTCGACGAACAGGTAGGTTTCCTCACGATGTTTTCCCTCACCGTATAATTCAACGCATTTGTAAATGTGTTTTTATTACGAAAATGTACATAGAAATTCATTAAATTTCATTTCCATTGCTACATGCTCAAACGGGATTTGAACCCTGTACCCACGTTTAAAAATTTAATAAATATCTCGACAAAGGCGACTTTCGACCACAGCTATCTCTTATTCTTTCATAGAGATCGCTCCACAAAAATTGGCAGTTGGAGGCGTCGCCACAGTCGCGTAATTCAGTGTTACCAGTAAACACGCCAAAACTAGCACTCACTGTGCCATGCGGCTCGATACATTATAGGTTTCATTTGTAACGGTCTTTGGTTGCAGAGCTATAAATTCAAATAAAACATATTAATATATCAAAGTCAAAATATGTTTATTAAACTATTTCAAACATGATTAATAATTAACGGGACTTATCCTTCTTATTATATATTACATATATTATGTGTTCCTTCACTCTGTCCGCAATAGACCGTTTAGTCTGTCCGACGTAGGATTTTCCACAGCTGCAATCAATCTTATACACACCCTTATATCTTATATCATGTGTATAAATCGCGAATCTCTTAAAACTATTATTTCAAACATGGCACTGAGCTGTCTTTACATATTTTTTACCGAGGCTAGATCAGCGGAGACCCCAGCTTGGAGAAGAACTAACAAGAAACTCCGGAAATCAATTTATTATAATCACCCTTAACAATCATAAAAATTACAAAGAGTGAGCAAAAAACACAACGCTGGTTTACCTTTACCTAAATTAAATTAAAATTGCTAAATTTACCTTTCATACAAAATAACACGCAATGGCGGAAACGTCAAATTTAGTTCCAAGTTTGGCTACTGCCAATTTATGTGGGGCGATCTCTAGATACCTTGCATTATTTCTATAGAAAATACCTAGTAAAATTATTCTGAAAACATCATATGGATAAGCGGGCTCTACGCATACTTATCTATGGTTATGTACACCTAGTAATTTCTGCTGAACTTATATACTTAAGGCGAACTTTAAAATCATTTTGTAAGTTTCAAACTCATCACACAACAAAAATAAGCCCAGTACTTGCAATCGCTTGTTACAACATGCGAAGAACAAAACAAGAAACAAACACGTTCACGACCATTAACCCTTGCAGGATAGTTAGAGGTTCAGGCATCAAACTCCGCAATTACGAGGGTATGGCCGCTTCAAACCCTCGTGTTGACCAGATAGTCAATGCTCAATGTGACAGGTGGTATGCCTTAAGGCGAACTTTAAAATCATTTTGTAAGTTTCAAACTCATCACACAACAAAAATAAGCCCAGTACTTGCAATCGCTTGTTACAACATGCGAAGAACAAAACAAGAAACAAACACGTTCACGACCATTAACCCTTGCAGGATAGTTAGAGGTTCAGGCATCAAACTCCGCAATTACGAGGGTATGGCCGCTTCAAACCCTCGTGTTGACCAGATAGTCAATGCTCAATGTGACAGGTGGTATGCCTTAAGGCGAACTTTAAAATCATTTTGTAAGTTTCAAACTCATCACACAACAAAAAATAAGCCCAGTACTTGCAATCGCTTGTTACAACATGCGAAGAACAAAACAAGAAACAAACACGTTCACGACCATTAACCCTTGCAGGATCGTTAGAGGTTCAGGCATCAAACTCCGCAATTGCGAGGGTATGGCCGCTTCGAACCCTCGTGTTGACCAGATAGTCAATGCTCAATGTGACAGGTGGTATGCCTTAAGGCGAACTTTAAAATCATTTTGTAAGTTTCAAACACATCACACAATAAAAATAAGCCTAGTACTTGCAATCGCTTGTTACAACATGCGAAGAACAAAACAAAAAACAAACACGTTCACGACCATTAACCCTTGCGGGGTAGTCAGAGGTTCAGGCATCCATCTCCATAATTACGAGGGTTGTAATTCTATGGCCGCTTCGAACCCACGTGTTGACCAGATAGTCAATACTCAATATGACAGGTGGTATGCCATTTACAAGCACTAAATATTACTAGAACAGGTAGGTTTCCTCACGATGTTTTCCCTCACTGTGGAATTCAATGCATTTCGTAAATGTATTTTTTTTGTATTTTAACATGCGAAGAATAAGGAAGCTAATTACTTTCTACTTTGACCGTCACGACCAAAACATTAACGCTATCTAGATTTAAATAACCTTAGGACTGAAGAAAATTATTTTAAGCCCAACGACGTAATACGACTAAATGTTATCATGAAGGATAAATAAAAGAATACACGTTATTGAAATAAGTATATATTTTTTACATAATAAAAAAATTCTTACAGTCTATCACTACCCATGTTATTGAATTAATAATTTATATAAATACTACTAAGTGATAAATTTGGTCCAATTATTTTCAGTAAATACTAAGAAACGATTCAAAAACTATATAATAACAAAAACACATTAATTTGTTTGTGAAAAACTGATAACACACAAACATGCTTTATAATAAAAAAAAACATGCAATTTACTGCCTTGTAGATAATATTATGCAACAAAGAGTTATTAGAGACATGACGCTTAATTTTATCTATGTTATTTAAGGCACTTTGTATTACATCAAGCCTAGCCTTTTCAATAAACTTAATTCATTAATATAACCAATGTACTCATGATGTAACAATAATAACAACATGTACTGAGTACTTTATAAACTCCAAAAATAATATATAATCCTGAGGGAAATTAAAATTCTTATGAGTACTGCCAGCTTAAAAAGGACATTTTAACACTTATGTGCTAGTTTTATTTGTTCATATCTTACCATATGATAACCTGCATTTTAACTTAGGATTAACTGCATACATATTGCTCGTAACTGTTTTCTTAACTAAAATTCTTCATAAGCTCATAGCACTCGGGCATTTTACTCCTGTGCCCTATTCTTTGCAAAGTCGCCGCTGCTTGTGTCATCATCGTACCGCCGTCGCCTGACATCGGCAACACGTCTGGGGGAAGATGCTTGCAACCCACGTAAAACGGCGTAGATACTGTAAGTCAAAGAATAAACTTATTAAAAACGTTATGTTGACATTACAAGTACCTGTAACCATCGAATGTGTATGAAGAGTTGTATGAATGTCATTGATGCGACAGTTGTTTTAAAAGATCGAGACGAATGGGCATACGTGATAACTGTCTACCCCTCTGTAGGGAAACGGGCGTGTAAAAAACAAATAAATAGTCGGACTATGTACATATGACGCACCTGACTTAAAAGTGAGAAATATATGCAACCACTAATTAAGCTTTAATTGTAAATGAGGCGAACGTGGTTTGTAAAAATAGGCACCAGGATATAAGTGCCATTTGCCTGTCTTCTATACATATATGAATGTCGCAACATATGACTAAGTAAATCAACTTATTAACTGTAATCAATGATATCAATATCACTGATCCATTGCGGAATAAATAATAGTGGACATAAAATTAGTGCTTTACTTGTTGTCAGCAACAATCTAAACGCCTTTGTTTGATTAACTGAGGTCATATTCATTACATATGGACATTCATAAAAGATACTTCTATATGATTTAATCCAACTGCATAGTAGATAAATATAAGATTGTTACCTTTCCTGCCAATGACATCGGGCCTGATCTGTCGAGGTCTGACCAGTTGCTGACTCGGCTGATGCGCAGTCCCCGCCATCACGCGGCATATGGCCGAGTGTAAAAGCACTCGAGGCGTCAACCACTGAAATGTTTCAAAAGTTAAATGAAATATCATACTACTTTAGATAATATTTCAAAAGTTAAAGGTGATATACTTCTTTTGATATAAAAGGGAATTGTAAAGCATACCTACTACTACTTGCTGAATAGGAAATATTAATTACAAGGATGAAAAATTACAATTGCAAAGATAAAGATCTTGTCAATATCTATCGAAGAATGGGTAGGTTTTCTTGCGATATTTTCTCTCAATCCTTGCGATCTTTTCCATAAACAACTAAAAACTTCAAAAATACCTATTCCTTGCCACACTGTGCATTGTTAATGCATTTTAGAAATTTAACCACTTTTTATTACTTCAACTACCCTGGATTTCAACACTGATTCCCAGTCATGGCCCCAACTACTGAGCAACCGAATTTTATTACAACATCAATATCTATACAAATTTATATTTACCGGTAAGTTATGTGAAATGCGTCTTAGCGTTTGCAGGTCCCTTTCAAACAACTGCAACTGGTGACTGGAGGCCGGCGCAGACTCCTCGCCCTTATTGGCCTCCCACACTCCCGCCCTCACCTCGAGCAGCCAATCACAGCACAGCACTTGCATCAGCTGATTAGGAAAATAATACACATATTAGGAAGAAAAGATCTTGAAAGAATACATTTTTCATTTCGTATTTTTTCAAATGAAACAAGTATTTATACTATTATCCCTTTATCATACATATAATATACGCGTTCACGATCGTACAACGCTTTCGGGGTAGTCAGAGATTGAGTGTCCACCTTCAACTAACTACTTATATACGTGATGGTCTTTGGTCACTCGAAACCCATGTTTTAGGGTGGTAAACCATGACGCCGTATATAGATACTGACTATTGCCTAAATTAGTTATTTTTTAAATTAGCAAATAATCTCACGATCACGACTCCACCAAAGCAAGCAGTTATAAAATATGTAAAGTAATTTTGTCCACAACCATAATTATATATCAAATGACAGTGGGATACAAAAGGTTTCATTACTTCTCAAGACAAAATATAAACAATTATAAAATACTTAAATACAATACATAATATTAAATAATAAAATACAATATTAACATGCAAACCATGCCATGTGAATGATGCGATGATCTGCGTCGATTACAACTAGAACAAGAGTTGCCTTGTAGTAATATTGCTCAATAAGCAAGGGCAATGCAACTACAATGCACTCACGTAACTAGTCATGCTAAGGTCTTCATGCAAGCAACGAAAGGCGAAGCTACGAACAAACACATTAGCGAGAAAGCAAGCAAGGTTTACTACAGAGAGATATCATGGGAAACAATGAGACAAGCTTTAAAATATATAGTATACATGCATAAAAGTTGCGTGGATCAACCCTCTGCTGGGTGGGCCAATGACATGAATAAAGACGCTGGTGGTTACTGGCTGTAGGCCATGAGTGATCGTGTTTTATGGCGTACCCTACGTCCAGCAGTGAACTGCAATAGGATGATCGATATATGCATTTCACTTTATCATCTTTAAAATAGAATGTTGAGTGTCACTAATTATATGATAGGTACTATTGATGTAGTTTTAACAAAAATCAATTACGAATCAATTTGTAATAAATATTACAAATATTGGGTCTAGAGAAATAAGCATCAGAATTACATGCAGTAAGTAACACTATCCCACGCTCGTATGTCTCAAAGCGAATTTTTTATGACATAATGGACATGAATATATAAACTTATATATTCAAAGAATGCAATATATACGCTCTAACTAAATCCAACTACCTACATGACAATTATTATTATCAAAACAAAATGAGCCAAATAAAACATGCACATTGAATTCTATATACTTGTTACAATAAAAAGCGTTATGATACCACCACCAAATACATACCATTGTTAACTGCGTCGGTTTCTTGCAACAATAGTAGGAGAGTGAGTCAGCTAACCTGCTTCCAGCAATGTCACACACCTGTAACACGTATTTATGTAACGTTAACCATAACAATAACATTTGATCGAAGTGCCTCGATTTATGACTAACATCCATATGTATATAACCGCATAACATTATAATTTGCGGAGTTGCACTGTTTATATCTGTTAGGTGAATTAGTTCATTGACGGCTAAATTAAACCCACTTTTTATCAGATTCCTTGTTACTTACTAAACATACAAATATATATTTCACGTAGAAACTTAGCGTCCAATAACCATGAGTAGGGCATGCTTGTTAGTCGCTTCTATCAAGTGTAAGAAATGTAAATTAAAATATATTCACACCTTTTCTCGTGATAGAATGAGACGCCAAAATAATGATATTGCATTATTCATAACCAACTATTTTCTAGATAAATCAGGTAAATACCCTATCATATGGGATCTATATGTAATGGTTTCGAGAGAATGAGAACAACTTATACATTGGCATAGGAAGATTTCTTAACCTTGTTTTATATTTGAAAATTACACTTCCTACACGAGAAAATTATATTTAAATACTTTAAAGATTAATTAATATAGTCCTTTTTCACATCTATTTTGGAGAACGCATTCACATTGGCAATCGTCTGAACTCTAATTTCCACAAAAAAACTCGTACAGAAATTATGGGCCAGTATCAGAGTTGTACATTTCTTACCGAATAATAACTAGAATAATAACTAGTAGAGAAACGGAGGCACATACCTTGAGTATGGTGTCGGAGGTCCGCTCCCGCTGCGCGCCATCGCCCAACTGCACCAGGCTGTGCAGCCCGCGGCGGCTTTTGTACGCCATGTGCAGCGCCCTGCCGCCGAGAACAATACCTCTATTTACATTACTCACTGCTTAGTTCACCCAGAGACAATCAAAGTTTTTGTTACGCGACCGCTATAAACCTATCCTTGTGTTTACAAAACATGCGCTTTCAAACGGATTAGCTATGTTTTGATTCTATGTCCGCGTCTTCGATTGTGAGATACATCTTGGATGAATGATGACATCAAACTATTGTTGCCATTGTTCGCCTTATGAATATACCTTAGCTTGTGTCATTCACATAACTAACATTCGTGGCAGCACTACCCTAAGTATACTGTTCCATATTTCATTTCAATGATTCCGATTGTGCCTCTCTACTCAACATCGCCTGCAATTAATCTTTGGTAAGATAAAATTTATTTTCTTTTCAAAAGTATTGAATTCGTGGAAATAACATAGCATTGCATAATTTAGCACTGCTCAATCTATAAACTTAAATCTGTAACTAATTCAGACTATGGCATATCTGTTATCTAAAGTTTTCAATTTTATATTTGAAATAAGCACAAGATTTCTACTTTACGTATTACATTTACGTTTATGTATTGTATAAAACATTTAATATCGTCAATGAATACATAATATTTAGTATTGCGGTTCTTATGTCAATGAATCAGTCTAAACGAAATACGCCATTCATAATTAAATTCAAACCTGTTTACGTGAAAATTTTACCAACCAATGTTTGAATGAATCACACTTACTCATTCATGAACCGGAGGTACGAATTCCAGCGAATGTGTTTTTAACAGTATGCTGTAACGATGTTGAATAAAAATAGTGTAAACTCGTAGAACTAAAGTAAAGCAACTTCATTCAGACTCTCAAATAAAATATACAATAGTCATAATGATGATTTCATGACTCCTAGAGTCGGGAAAATAACCTGAGAAATTTCTAGGAACGGCGACAGGTTATGATGGGTGCTGTATTATCAGTTTAAATGAAAGGCATAGAATAACTGACTACGCAATTTGAAAGCCATTGCAAGAGTTATTAGTCTTGAAGGTTAACGTATGGTCGTAAATGGTGCATATAATGCATTTTAGACTTATACACGTACCCAGGCAATGGATCTTCACTGTTAGCCAATTCTTCTGGGAACGAGTCCAGTCTATTATTGAACTGTGTGGCCTTGTTCATATCTGTTAGCAGCCAAGTGGTAGCCACGCCCACTATGTTTGCCCACCACTCCATCAAAGGGTCCCAACAGCCTGAAATGTATAGAAATCATTTGTTTAATACATCTTTTGAGAGAACATACGTATATAAAATAATGGTTGTAGAAGGTGAGGTATGGAAGAGTTGTAGAAGTTCATTTAAAATTAAAAGATTATACAATGATATCTAACTTGTTTGTGAAATCATATAATAATTTCATATCGCTCTACTAACAACTTGTCACCAGTATACCATGTTAACGCCGTTATGACCTGATATCCTGTTTCATGTTTATAAAACCAAACATGCTAAAACGTGAACTAGGAGATAATTTATCTCCTTATAAAACCCTGAGTATTTATTATACTTGATTCCTTATCAAAATATATACTTTGATCTGCTTCTACTTACCACTATTATGCGGGGCATCAAAGGAGACATTATCCGTGATCAATTTGATCAACACTAGAACGTCGCGCGCATTACTATTGTCATCAGTGCGGAGTAGTTTCAACAAGGCCTTCTGCAGGAGATCCAAATGATAGGCCTGGAACAAAGATACATTCATACATACATACACATCACGCCTGATTCCCTGTAGAAGGGTAGGCAGACATCACGGATCCCCATTTGTCTCGATCCTGACAGACCACTTTCGCTTCATTGACATTCATACATCCTCTCATACACTCTCGGCGGTTATAGGTACTCCTAACGTCACCTTTTTTCAATATAGCGTCTATCTGACTGTTATATGTCTTATTAAGCCGGCCCCTTGCACTTCACTCATATATATTCCTTTTGTCAATCTGCTATCATTCATCCGCATAACATGTCCAATCCATCGAAGCATGCTCTTTTCAATCTTAGTCACTACATCTTGTTTCAAACCGCAACCTTCCCTTATCACACTATTTTTAATTCATGTAAATTCATGTCCTTTAATCCTTCAAGGGTGGACGGAACATTGGGTTACATAATAATATCCTTGTTAGTTTAAATTATTAAAGTTTTGGTATCGTAGTTATGACGGCATTAATTTGGATTGGTTGCAGGTTCCTAGTTCTTAGTTCTATATATTCCATTCACTTTAGAGCCCCTGGTGGTTTCCTATGACTAGCCGGGATGAAAGGCAGCTAGTTATCATTCTTCTCACGACTCAATCTAGTTCAGAACAAAATAAAGTACTTGAATTTATTTCCTTTCAAATTCTAGTGTTTCAATGTGGACGTCAATGATGCAAAAGAGGTTCCAGGTTCCAGAATTTTGTGATCTTTACCTAGATTTCTAAAGGGCCACTAACATGACGTCTGTCTATAATATGTTAAGCCCATGCACAAACGACATCTCTGCAATAACTAAAAACTTCTATTTCAATTGTATTATATTCAATTGTATGCCTTTTTTATATTCTATTTATTTAATGTAAAGGCCATTCACCGTATAAGGTTAAGTCGGCCATACATTATGCCTTAATTATTATTATACATAAATACCAACTCACCCTCATAGCATAACTCAGCGGATCCATAGGGTTAGGCAGCTTGGAGTAAATGACAGCCGGCGCGTAGGTCTCGTCGTAGCTCCAATGCCGCTTGGACAGGAACTCTTGGCCCGTGGGTGTTAACAGCCAGCGCAGTCTCACTGGAGGTGTCAGGCACGAGTCGAGACACGACATACGGGCTTTGCGGAGGTAGTATCTGAGAAATAATCATTAGTATCAAATTAAGTTGCTTTTCTTAATGTCACCAATGTTTCGTTTGAAATCACAACTCGAATATTTATGCTAAATTGTGACCTAGGAGATACTAAATCTCTCAGATTTTGTCCACCCCGTAAGGGAATCAAGGACGTAAATGTGTATGTATTAAAAATAGTATTATTATACTAAGCATATCCTAGGTACTTAAGTAGAATGTTCAACATGCTAGTAGTCAACTAATGCATTTCAAATGGTATACAGTATATTAATATAAAAGCCGTAATCTAAAATTGATTAATTATTGCTTTAATTAATATGTTAAGACCTACAATTTAAACTCAACTAAACTAAACTACATACCCACAAAGCCAGTCCCCAATCTTCGGTATATAATCTTTGAAGACCAACGCCGCCGTGACATATGTATCAGCCCGTAACAGTCTATTCTTCGTGACCTCTGCCAAGTTGACAGCTTGCAATGCCAACAACACTCGCTCGCTGCGACCCGGGTGCGGTGAAATAAGTTCCAGTTGGGCCAAACGTTGGGATATGTTGGACACTTCGGTGGCCCAGTGTTGCGTTGTTCTACGGACTGGGCTGTAAGGAATATGTTTATTGGTTAGTAATTGCAAAGTGAGTAGCATTTCAATATCTTTTGTGTAGTATCAATTGTCATAAAAATCAAAATGTAATAAAAAATATCAATTTTAATTCATGTTTTGTTAAAACACATTACTTTTGTTTTGTTTGTCTTATTTAATATGGGTACAAATTGCAAGATATGGAAACCTGTCTATTCTTCGCAGTTATCAATAATCAATACTAGTACACGACGACACAAAATCTTGCTATCCATCATCGAGCTAACTTTCTAAATAATCATTTTAGACGTAATCATAAATCATTTACACCGAAGTCGCCGAGACTGTTGTCGTGATGCGTATTATCTAACTAATAATAATCAGATACATAAAACTACAAATATAAATAACAAAACTGTCCTGCTACTTAATTTAATCGGATATCTATAAGCACAATCATTATTAACCTACCTGTCTCGCCACAAATCACCAGCTTTCCTCGCCAAGAAACCTCCAAAGGAAAGCCGCTGAAGTAATTGCCTCAACACGGCGGACACAAGCGCTGACTTCTTAGCTCGTCCCAATCGACCGGTGTGCACACTCTTACCACACATAGCTAGGGCTTTGTGTAGTTCTAAACGAGTGTTTTCTCTATCGTTCTGTAAGGTAAGTATATGTTATGAAATAATATGGTACGCATACATCAATAGAATTTGAGAGAATACAATGTTTGAATTTATATAATTGAAATGAAGAATGGCATAACTTTATATTTGAACTGTTAAATTCAAACATGCAGTGCGAGTATGTATTCTCTAATATAAGGAAAATAGCAAAAGAAACCACATACATAAAATACGAAAGATTAATAAAATTTCATAGCTTTTAACATTTTGTAAATTTTAAGTTATAATTTAAGTTTAAAGAATATTTTAAAGTAGTAGTTTATAGTACTTACTACTAAGGGTGTCGGGGTTAATGGAATCTATTGTGTGATGGGATTGCAACCTGTCACCAATGTTTCATATGACATCACAACCCCAATACATGCTTAAAGATAGCATTGTGTCACCGAGGATCTGTTCATTCCGAAAGAGGTTTAAGAACGTGATTATATGTATGTAATACAATTACCTACCTTTTTGGAATAATGTTCCGCCTCCCGCTTATGCTTGTAGAATAAACTGGCTTCTTTGGACTGCGACTTTGGCACAGCATCGCCATAGACCAATAACTTTATGAGGCAACCTCCAAGTATGATGAAATTAATCAAATATATGAAGAACGTGTTGAACACCCAAGTTGACCATGTGTAAGTGTAATCATATTCGTAATCTGCAAAGAAAAATGGCTAATTACAATTTTTATAACATATTATTATAGAATTTTATTCCCAAAGGTCTGTCCAGGCTGAGTATTTACATTATATTTATATATTACAAAAAAAAAAAACAAACCAACGCATTCACGACCATTAACCCTTGCGGGGTAGTCAGAAGTTCAGGTTTCCATCTCCGCAATTGCGAAGGTAGTAATTCTATGGACACCTCGAACCCACGTGTTAACCAGATAATCAGTACTCAATGTGACAGGTGGTCAGCCATGTCGCCATTTACAAGCACTAACTATTACCTGTTCGACGAACAGGTAGGTTTCCTCACGATGTTTCCCCTCACCGTTTAATTCGATGCATTTCGTAAATGTGTTTTTATTACGAAAATGTACATAGAAATATTTATTAATTATCATAATTATATTTGAACCATGTCAGTTTGGGATGTATGTAAATGCGAACCACATGTCATTTTTAACTGCATTTTTAATAAGAGATTAAAGTGACATTAATGGAGAAGGCCTACTACTAAATAAAACACTATCTAAAAGATGTTATGTGACATTTCATTTTTGTGTGGTCCTGGTTTCACATTCCTGTTCTTATTGGGTTACCTTAAGTTTGTTATATAACACTATTTATAGCTTCGATCATGTTCAATGAATGATTATTAAATTTACTGTAAAATAGTTTCATAATTAGTTTTATTTTAAGGTCTTATTTATACTCATGATTGAGTTTCAATTAGTGACTTTATGATCCTTATATTGAATAAAAAGATTTTAATTTTCTATCTACCTGAAAGGGATTAAAGGACGTGAATGTTAAGGTATGTAAGTAATAAAGAAAACAAGAACCTGGTTCATCAGGAAGACTCCTCTTACTTCGTTGTTCAATGTTGGTATCATCCTGCACTATTTCAGTTGAGTACAAAGAATCACTGAACAGCGATTTGAATGGATTGAACGCTATGAGTCCAACCATAAATGCACAGAGCGCTAGGCGGGATCTATCACTCATGCCCATCACTATTTTTGAGTAATTGTCGTCAACCTGAAAATATACAATAGTTAAAATAAATATTGATATCTAATACATTAACTTAGAATACATAATTACCAGTGCCTATTTTTAAGTTTAACTTATACAAACACAACACAGGTACCAAGAATTATTTTAACTCTAAATTTAGTAGGAGTAGGTTTACTTACTCTACAATAGTAACTAACAGACCTTTTGGGGTAGTCCGAATCTGAGAAATCTGAGACTGAGACATTTACACCAGAGTCTCAGTGTAACAGGTAGTAAGTACATCACTGTCTACAATATGATGAATTACAAGCAGGGTTCCTCAAGATGTTTTCTTTAACCAAAGTAATCTGTCTTGTTCTTTAACATAATCAAACCTTCAAGGACTTGCGGGAGCTAATCATGTTATAGTGTTATGTTATTGTTAAACACTAAAATTAACCAATTTTAAGTACTTACCTTAAATTCAGGAGAAGATGGAGTATCACTATCATACACTTGTGATGAGTGGTAAGGTGAATTATCACTGTGCGGTGGAGTGTATGATTCATCGTGCATCAGCTCCTTGTTCCCGAATGTCTGCATTTCGTTCTTTATTGCATTGTCACTATATGGTGAAGAACACAAATCTTCAGCCATAGGAACCTTTATTCCACATTTCTGTAATGTCATTCTCAAAGCGCTGTTCTCTTTCTTCAATCTTATGTTTTGATTTTGCAGATATTTTATGTATTCAACAGTTTTGCGTAAAATGGCAGATTTGTTCAACTGAAATTGTAATTTATAGTGTCAGTTTTATTATTTAATGATTATGAAAACCCACCTTCACTTGTATAAACCATATAAACAATTGCAACCATCATTTAAATGGCAATGTCATTAAAATTTATTGAAATGAATAAGACGAACTTAATGGACGTCTGTTGTCAAATGAAAATTCTTATGGTTTGTTTTTCTATAAGGTTTTGATCAAATCTATCATACCATTGCACAAAATTATTAATTTAAAATTATGTTTCCAACTTTCACATTGCATTGCAAACCTAGATGTAAAAATCTCCTATTTATAAAGTCTATCTTGAGGATTTGATATTATAAAATAAAATTGCTATTGAAAAAATGGATAAACAGTATTGTATCAACATTGGTTAATATAATACCATACCTTAGCTTCTTCTCCCACTAGCATATTTTTAAGTTCCACAATTCTGTCATTGATACTAGTCCTGTATCTCCTCTCTATAGCATTATGGGCACTGCGCTTCACTTCCTTTGGTTTGATAGGGGCCACACATGTATTATTTCTTGCTAAGGCTATCTTGTCGCCTTCAAATAGTATAGGAATGCCAGTAGTAAATACTGCTTGGCCATTACTGTTTGCTAAATAGGCATGAAGTGGCTTGACTTCCGAATTAGCATGGCTTGAAGATATTTGGCTTGGTCCTGAGGAACAAAAAGCATAAATTGAATTGGATCATTAATATCAATAAAATTATAAAAATTGTAGTATCAATATTTTCTAGAAAAGTAACTATTTCCAATACAATTACGAAGAAATGAAAGTATTTAGTGTCTTTTTTACCCTACTCTAAATTGTTTATACCCAGTTTCTCTCACAAAACACATAAAAGTATTTTTTTTAAATAATAATGATAAAACCTTGATGCAACTTGCCAGAGGAAATAGTTATATGGTCTAAATACATGTATGTGATTGAGGCAAAAACTACTAAGATTTCTAGTTCTTATGCTTATGTTACCTTGAATTGGAGCTTGATAAAGAAGATTTGAGGAGCCAGTATTCAAAATATTCGGTTGAATAATAGTAATAGGAGAAAATTTTGTATTTGAACCTTTCACAACAACTGGAGTAGTATTTGGCATTAGCTTGGCTTGAGTTGTTGTTTTTTTAGCATTTTGGTTTACAGCACTTTCTTCCGTTTTGATAAATGGTACTCGGGCATCAGATATTTTGTTCACAACATTGTTTCTAACATTGATATAGACTGGATTTTGCACCACTTGCTGGACCATGTAAGGAACTTGAATGGAATTCTGGTGAACATGCTGTGTAACATCAGGCAAAGTGTTGAGATGATACTGCGGAAGAATATTACTCTGAGTTTCTTCCTTGATGTTGTTCTGCCTTAGTAAATCTTTTTTCGGGAATGTAACATTTGTTCTGGTTTCTAATGAGTTGGGCAACTGGGTCAACAATGGGTCTCCAGATACATCAGAAATTGAATCAGAATAATTTGATGGCAATAAGTCAGATTGAAGTAAAGACAAATCTGTGTCAACATCAGCTAGCTCCTCTTCAAGTTTTTTTATAAAATCACTATCACACCCGCTCAAGAAATCTGGAAAATAAATAATATACTTAGTACCCAAGTGGATGACGAAATAACTGTTTAAGTTGTCTTTGATAACACTTCGTTTTTAATTACCTTCTATCTCGGCTATATCACTATCATCGAACATATCAGCTTTTGAAAGCCCCGGTTTCTCCATAGTGCAGTTTCTGTATCTTCTTCATTTACCTAGAAATATACGCGGAATTTATGTAATATATTATCGGTGACTCCTTGTTTACAACCAACAGTAGAGATCCCGCCACATAAGGTGGCAGTAGCCAAACTTGGAACTAAATTTGACGTTACCGCCATTGCGTGTTATTTTGTATGAAAGGTAAATTTAGTATTACCAGCGTTGTGTTTTTTGCCCACTCTTTGTAATTTTTATGTTTGTTAAGGGTGATTATAATAAATTGATTTCCGGAGTTTCTTGTTAGTTCTTCTCCAAGCTAGGGTCTCCGCTGATCTAACCTCGGTAAAAAATATGTAAAGATAATGCTCAGTGCCATGTTTGAAATAATAGTTTTAAGAGATTCGCGATTTATACTCATAATATAAGATATAAGGGTGTGTATAAGATTGATTGCAGCTGTGGGAAATCCTACGTCGAACACACTAAACGGTCTATTGCGGACAGAGTGAAGGAACACATAATATATGTAATATATAATAAGAAAGATAAGTCCCGTTAATTATTAATCATGTTTGAAATAGTTTAATAAACATATTTTGACTTTGATATATTAATTTGTTTTATTTGAGTTTATAGCTCTGCAACCAAAGACCGTTACAAATGAAACCTATAATGTATCGAGCCGTATGGCACAGTGAGTGCTAGTTTTGGCGTGTTTACTGGTAACACTGAATTACGCGACTGTGGCGACGCCTCCAACTGCCACCTTATGTGGCGGGATCTCTAGTCAACAATAAAAAAAAAACACCAATGCCCTCCTCCAATGGTTGGTTTTCCTCTGCGATAATTATGCCTTTCACAAATATAAAACTCAGTGTTCAAAAGTATTTATGAAATATTTCAATGTTCACTAAAAATTACTTAAGAAATTTAATATATAATATTCTAATTTCATTTTATAATATTTTCATATCCCCATAAGTTAAAAGTTCTATTCATAAGTCACTCACTAACTTACATCTAGTAAATTGAAATTTTGAAGGAAAATGTAAGGTAAAGGGAGATGATAATAAGATTATTAAATTATACACAATATTAAAAAAAATATCTCGATTTCGTGTGATGGATACTTAAATTGTAAAACTCAAGAAAAGGAATATAACGTAGTTCAAGAAGAATCCACTAGATGGCGCTATAATAAATGTAATAAGTCAAATTAAATTGACATTGTGAATATATCTGATAAATGTGATGTCTTTATCTGATTGTAAACAAATCTGTTAAGTAAGATATTATCTGATTACCTATTTTACCTATAACTATAATAAATCTAGCTTTGTGCTCACTGCCCCTCCGTTGCGAAAATCCGGGCGTAAAGTGTCGGCATAAAGCAACATTTTTTACATGAGAGAGATATGAATTTTACACCGTTTAGACTTATAGCTGTAGACTTATAGCGTATTAATTCATACGCTGTTGTAGAGAGGCACGGAAGTAAATGTATCTGGTAGGGATCAGCTTCTAGTTGAACCTATGACTTAGTTTGTCATCTACTCTTTTGGCATCGGCAAAGTACCTATGAATTAGCAGATAATTATGTACAGTGATGTAGAATAAGGGTAAAGTAAAAGTTCAAAAGTATTCAAAAAACATTTAATTTATTAAATTTTTAACATAATTTTTTGTAAATATAGTTCTTAATTTATTTAGACATTCATAAAGTAACGTGATTTACTTAAATTAAATTAATACATATATTAAAACACAGAACAGGGTAGGTACTTATTTTAGAATTGTTATTAGGATACACATCTTTCATTTACTGACATAATATTGTAGATTATTAAATAAGGTCGCCTAATATGACAAAATTACCTTTAGGTAGGTACTAGGCATTTTGCAAAATACTAAGGAAAGTATCTATATATTAAATAGGTAATAAGTTGCATTAGTTAGCACGTTGCATAATGATATTTGTATGAACGTCAGCAGCTGCATAGGAAAGAAGTCGGTTTTCGTTAATGCGTGACTACGAAATCTTATCTATTTCGCAATGCATTGCGAATCACGCAAAAAGCACGTAATATCTACCTACTTACTGGAATGTCCTAACACATAATAATGACAACAAATTTATTATTAAAAGGCACTAAATCGTGACATTTCCAATTACACACTAACACCCGTGATACAACGAACTTATATCAAATTCGATTTCGAGGAAGGCCTATCCTACCCATCTACGATTTATGGCAAAAACTAGGAAATCGAAATCAGTCTTACAACAAATTAAAATAACATCCAGTGTCGAATCTGTAAACTGTTTACCAAATTATGTTGTTGAATGCACAGCAAACGTGTTTATTATACTTACAGCCCAAATAGTTTTGTGAACTTCTATGAATTGCAATCTCTGATACAAATATGTATTTACATAATATATCGTTTATTTTTCACACATCATATTACTTATCTCTTAAGTATAAAACACCTTAATTTAATAAATAATTAGGTCCACATACTTAACAAAAATAGAATTCTTATTGATACACGTGAATGGCTTACTTCATGCTGCAAATGGCGATACGCGACGCGGACTCTGAGACATCAAATACAAAAGTAAACTCTTGAGCAACTTATTTGATAATTTCTTATTAGATACGTTAAGTATTTTATTACATTGTAGTCAATGTGCTTTGGATAGAGTCGCAACGATCTATTTATTGTTAATATTAAAATTGTATTAATAATAGTACTTATACATGTATACCCGTAAAGCCCGTGAGGTTGTTTCTCTTCGAACAATGTGGAAGCGGCGCCACTTGCTACGTAGTGACGGCACCGGCTAATGGGCCAGACTAGATCTGAGGTGTAATGAGCAAGCACAGTGAGGTAGTAGTGGTTCAGTCTATAAAACATCACAGTTGCGGACAACAATTGCACAATAACACGTCCAGGTGGGCACCCCAGCCCAAACAGTAATGACGATGGGTCATTCGAGCTTATTCCTGTGTCTCTTCATACCATTTACCATACGGTCCCCACCTCAATCAATCCTTTAACTTATCCCTAATTAAAGCGAAACCTATGCTAGATTATAATTACAGAAATAACAAAGATAATAAATGATATAAACAGAAAACAGAAGAAACCATGAACAAAGAAATCACAAGAAGAACTGACAAACCGTTATCTCCTATAATATACTAGTAGTTTGTCAACGTAAGAAATAAATAGAAAGATAAGAAAGAGCTAAAATAGTTGAGGCCGTGGGGCCCATTGCAATACCCGGCCAGAACGCCTGATCATAGCTTGGTGTCCGCTCACGGCACGTCCTCGTCTTCTCTTAAACATTATGAATAAAGGCTTACATGCTACGTTTGTACGTCTAATTCAGTCTTACAAAATAATAAATATACTTATGTGTTCGCTCATGTCGGTCAGTCGCGGTCGCCGCTGCTGCAATCCAACGCTATGTTCCGCGGAGGAACGATGACGCCGCCCGTGGGTGGCTCGGTGTCCCGTCGTCTCGATATCGACAGGTCCTCCACATGATCTTCATCTGCGTGGGACGACCGAGGGGAGTGGGGGGAGCGGGGTGGCGTTCTTGGGGCGAGCGCAGCATGAGCCGCCGCCGCCAGCGCCATCGCGTGCAGAGCCTCTCGGCCGCCATCTCTCGTCGCGCCTTCTAAAGCTTGCTGCAAGAATGAAGCATCAATCATAGGCGTCGAAGGGGACCCGTCCTCGCTGTTTCCTGAGTGCGCTCCGCTCAAGCCGTAAGGGAAAGTCGCACCATTGGGTTCCCGCTTGACGCCACGACTCATAGGACGACTCGTCGTGATACCTAGCTTCTTGACTTTGTCATACAATGTACGAGAAGGCACTCCGTATTTTCTCGAGGCTTGTAAAGCGCTCATTCCGTTCCTTACGCATTCGATGGCCGACATGATATCTGATCTCGTGTACTGTTTGTATCGTTTCCACTCTGGCTTCTGTTGCGGGGCCACATAGGGCGCGAGTCCGGCGCGAACGTCTTGCTGAAAGTTAGTGGGAGGCGACGAAGGGTGGAAGGTTCTAGGCTGGTCATCGTCGAAAGATCGCTCCGTGTAAGGCGAGTGAGCGTCTTCCGAGCGATCAGATCTGTTGTAGTGAGGAGACGAAGCTCTCGATGACAACCTGCGCGGACGATAGTCGAAATTTCGCTGCGGACTGGGCGCTCTATCCATTTCGTGGGCTGATCCATTGGAATGCATACGAGGAGGGACGTTGGGTGGGATCGGATGGCACACTAGAGATACGGGCTGCGATGAGTCAGCTTGTGTGGTCTGCGCTAAAACATTTCTTAAGATAGGTGTGTCTCTGGTGGCGAGCATGCTGGACAGCTTCTTGCGCTTCAGGGGGTTCATGTCGACTGATTCGTATGCTGCGGAGAGTGCAGGGAGCATGGGCGGCATCGGGGGCCATCGGGAGGAGGGGACTTGTGCCGGGGGGGATTCGCTGGAGGGGGCGGCAGGCACCACGCGAGGAGGGGAGGCTGCGGGGGTCCTCTCGCCAGGCTTCCTGCGCAGCTCTGTCATGTCGAAGAGGCCCTTGACTTCCAGTTGTTCCGCCACCTTCATGATCCTAGGAATATGCGCTTGAGTGACGTTCACTTCTCCCGTGTACATGTACTCGAGGAGTGCTCTCATTTCGAAGTCCTTTACTCCGGGGAACAATATGCTGCAGTGGTCCATGGGTACGTCTGCCAATATGGACTGAAAGTATGGCGAATTGGCAGCGAGTACCACTCGGTGAGCTTTGAATGTTACCTGGTCGTCGACCACCAATGTGCAGTCGACATAAGTTTCTACTTTGATCAGGGCTTCGAGGATCTCCACCAGATTGGTTTTGTGGTGGTTCCACTTCAAGCAGAAGGTCTGCTGTCCCTCACTGCTCCCCATGGTTTTGCGATAGGAATCTGAAACCAAAACAACTAGAATCAGTAAACCCGTCGTACATTTACTACTAACATACATTGTTTATGACTTTCTTCGTGGACAAAACCTTAGAGAAATAATATGTAATAACTGTTTTTTTTTTTAAATTATAAAACTTAACATTAATTTCAAATTAACATAATTTAGATTTTTATTGCGATAGCAAGGTAATTATTATTTTCTTGTTACACATTGATCTGTAATTTGCTCACGCCCTTCGATCCCAATCAAAGTGGACAGAACCTTGGAGACGTCTATATTTAAAAAGATACAGAACACGAAAAGATACATACATAGAATGATATCGAAGAAAGAATGATATCATCTAATGGAATTTATGCTTATATATGTATATATAAAGGGTTGACAATAGTGATTGAATGGTGACAAAGTCGTCAAAACTTGTCAAACATTAAAGTTAACTAGGAATTGAAGCCGGTAGCTTTAAATGCGTTACGAGTATCAACTCATTCTGTTACAGACAAGCTACATGCTAAATAAATGTTAACTTATGCTTAAAGTAACTGAAGTGTTTAAAGTACAAGGTTCTGTGTACCCTATCGATGATTACAGACTTGATATGCATTACATAATCAATCGCTTAGACCACTAAACACCAAATGAACAAGTTGTCAATACAAACAGGAATTCGCATAGGAAATACAAGAGCTAATACCAATGTTTAGAACGCTAATTAATCACATTTCGCTAATAGTAAGTTAACAGTTCTACAAATACATTATAGGTACTCATTACAATAATTGCGAACACTTTGCTTGAAAACTTAATGTAAACTTGAATCTACATTTAAGCAACTACTGTTGGAAGTGAAATATAAATTGGAATATTTATTACTAGCATATATAATGATGCTAGTAATAAATATGGTAATGGTAGAATTAATTTTATTATTATTAAGTAATATTCCTAATTTAAGTTATTAAGATTTAAACAAAGTTATTATTAAACGAAATTAGCAAATTCATGAATAACTTCTCTTATAAGGCTACGAAACAAAGACATTCAAAATAAATACAGGTTTCCTAAATATTTTGGTAAACAGTTAACATAACTAGTAATATTAGACAATTTAAATGTAAGTACCTGGATAGAAGGCTTCATTAAGGCAAGCCGGATGCATTTCGCATTTACGTCGCTTCTCGTTATATTACGTACGAATATCTGTACACTAACTGAATGTAGAGTTGGCGATACGTTCTCAATGCTCGCCGTATGTAAACTGAGCCGCGTGTTGTGCGGAGCGATGCAAGTACCCGACTGCACGGCCCTTCCCATTTACATACGGCCGCGGCCCTTCCTTCTGCCAAATTGACTTTTTACCTTTATTCGGCAGGTAAAACTTAGGGGACTATCACAAGCGGCTTATATTACTTTCCCCTCGAACAGGTTATCCCCCAAACGAAGCCTTGCATCGTCACTGTTCCCAACTCTTGGCAAATACTACGTTTATGACTATAGATGTGTATGTTGTAAATAAAAATATATTAATTACTGAATTATATTATGGCACAAAATATTTTGGTATACTTTTAAGTTAAAATTTATTCGTAGTTAATTTTCCGTAGAAGTTGCGAACCGTAGTCGTAGTAACAAAATACACAAAAGCTTAACTTAAAATTAAGACAAAATAATGAAAAAAAACTGAACTCACCGACAGGAAAGTCAATCCGTAAACTTGGTTGATTTTGTAAAAAGTTCATAAATGTGCGCTAGGCATTTGTCACAAGCACTGAACAGTTGGGCACCGGGTGGTGCGAGGCGAGAGGCGTGCGGGCTGCTCGCGGGATGCGCCAGGCGGAGACTGTGGCGGAGTGGCGGCGGCGCCGTCGCTACCCAGTGCACTCGCCGCCCCCGCCGCGTCCCTCGTGTGCGGTGCGCTTTTTACGCACTGTGCCGCCGCCGCCGCCGCCGCCGTGGCACTCATGCAATTGCGTGTGCCGGCCGAGACACCGCCTCTGCCGACGAATTGCAGCGAGCGCGCCGTGGAGGGCCGGAGTGCGCTCGCGCATTACGCACACTGGCGCGCCTCTCCTCTGTGTGCGCGGCCGCCAACGAAATCATATTATTAGGTACTTGAATAAAAAGCGTAGCCTCGCGGCGCGACGCCCGCCTCTGGCGAACGAGGCGTCGTCACCGCGCACCATGGCCGGGAAAGCAACTATGCTGTTATTCGAGGTTATCCATTAGCATAAAAATCGAATTAAAATGCAATGTTGAGTTTTATTAGATAACGTTGAATGCGGTTGCACAGCAAAAGCCAAAATTACTTTTGCTGTTCCGAGAACTTGATAATCAAGTTAAGTGCCTATCTATCGACTCGAATTTTATCTGTGCCGTCTTATTAAGTTTATTAAAATTGCATTATATAAAATTCGTAAAGTTATGACCTCTATAAATTTCCAATGAATTTTCCCATTATGAATATTAAATCATCAAAAATATCTCTCTGTAGATGCATACAAAGACTCTATAGACGCATACTTAAAATAATTGAGCTATCTCTTGATTAAGGTTTAAAAAAATAATAAGATTAACACTTGATAAATACGTACAATTATAAATCAATAAAATCGCCGTATTACGTTGGTTGAACATTCTGCGTATACACTACGAAGAACAAAGAGCAATGTGTAAACTTATCAATATAGATTTTCTCTACATTCCACACATGCTTTAGACTATATACTATTAAAAGTCATGACATGATTATAACCATGCACAATAATCGCTATTTAAATAAATATATAACATTGAAACGCGACGAATGTTTCTAGCGCGGCATAGTAGGCAACGGCCCAAGTACAAAATTTCCAAAACTGCGTGAACTAGTAACAAAAGCGGGTCATTGACACGTTCCCACAGCGAGGGAAACGCCAAAATAGCGCAAAATGCATTCCGAAATAGAACATGCAACTGCAATATTTTTTGTTAGACCGAGCGTGTCTCTCTATTGACGGAGGGTGGGTGTTTGAAAACAAAAACATGTTAGACAAACAAATGTTTTTAACAGTTTTTGTCTAAAGACGAATTATTCTTACAGGAATTTCAGGATATCATCTTCTTAACCCCAGATACCTCAAGTGAAAAAGGATATTTAATAAATAATAAATTACATCGGTACATACATATAACACAATCTCTATCATCACAGGTCTGTCAATTGCCCACCTTGAAATATCACGATAAATTGCTCATGGCACAGTCATATTCTTTTCCCTCATGCCTTCTCACGCAAGTTATGCAAGAATATCTTTACAAAACGAAAACACCTATAATATAATTATTTCCTCAAAAAGGAAATAAGCGCATTCTATGCAAATATAAGAATTTTGTTCATGATTGTTTTGCTCACGTATATCCCATGAGTGCATTTTATATTTTTCAATCATCAAGTGTACTTGTAGTCCCTTTGAAGTTAAATGGCCGATTTGCATATCGTTGACTGATCGCTAACCGAAACTTGAATTAATTTATTTGTAGCAGGTACTTGAAACTCCAATGTTCCGATGCAACAAGTACCGTGGATTATTTTTTACTTGATTACATTTCAATCAAATCGGTAGGTTATTTCTCACATCGCTTCCGTAGGTGAATTTTATGTATATGTAAATTATCAATAACCTTTATATACTTTATATACATATATCAATCTTCTTCTCAATAATTTTATATATTTAAGGTGCTTATTGAAATACTATATTTTATAAGAAAAATATAGATACAAATATGTACGTAAGTATTGTAATCACGTCTTATCTGAAAAAAACTTACATTTACACTGATATTGTAAAAGTTTACTGATATATCTATTCATCGTCACAATTATAACAAAGTTTAAAAAGTAAACATAAAATTGAGAAATATATTGGTTTCTCATAAAATGTTTCCAGCAATCTAAGCATTTTGAATGAATAAATCTAAATAAAGGAAAGGTAAAAATTATGTAATGACCTACGTTTCATATTATTGTCACAAAGTAGTGAGTCGAACCGGTTTGGGTATTTTAATTAGAGAAAGTAAATGGCCTATTGCACAAATGACTGCAATTTCTTGTTGGTAATAATGATACGCAGTCAAATAGCAATAAACTATGAAGGCAAATTGACAAAACAATTATATTTGTAAAAAACCTCTTATGAGTTTTGCGTTATCAGAAAATAATTATAATAGCATTAGATCTAATGACGGGATGTTGAACTCTCTTTAGAATTCACAACTGTGGCAAATTTAAAAACCAACAATTTTTTATAGACAAGTTCACTACAAAATCAAATTTAATTTGACTGACAATTCTTCAAGTTCTTGCTCCAGCTGTTATCGATCTAAATGCATTGAGCACAAGGCTAATGAATTGCATTAGGATCTAAATTAATTGGACATGACCTATCGTTAGTTAATACCTAGCCGAAACAAAATAAACAATTGCTATTGCGGTAATCACGAGACAATTGTTGCTTGCTCAGTTAATGACATGACACGATGAATGCAGTTGATACCAGCATGAGATGCT